>RCUC01141969.1:0-73655 GCA_003697995.1 Taxidea taxus jeffersonii | reverse complement strand
TTAGTTAGTTAGTTATTCATTTATTTATTTAAGAGGGAGCACAAGCAGGGGGGAGTAGTGGGGGAGAGGGAGAAGCAGACTCCCTGATGAGCAGGGAGCCAGATGTAGGATTTGATGCCAGGACCCTGAGATCATGGCCTGAACCAAAGGCACACACTTAAACGACTGAGCCACCCAGGTGCCCCCAAGAAGTAGATTTTTATAATATTTTAGAGCATATGGACTATTCTTCCTTTAGGAAAGAAAATCTAAAAACACTTCTCCTACTGCAGAAGTTAAATATACAATGGCTCAAGATTACAGTCAATTTTAAAAACACCTGGAGCACACTCCTTTTTGTTGCCAGCTGAGGAGAGATCTGCATGATGTAATAGATCATTTGGCCAGGGAAATAACCAACCTTCCCTTTGAAAAATGTGTCATCCAAAAGTTTCTATGACTAAATAGAGAAGACCCATGAATACAACTGAGCTGAGAAAGCTCAAAAACTCTCTAAAATGTCATTTTAAATATATAATAAAAAATAATACAATCTGAATTTTAACTAAGGTCTATCTGATGCCCAAACCAACTCTTTATCTTCCATATCAGTATACAGAGATCTGTATTAGGATATGAAAAGTCAAATATGCTCAGTTATTAATGTACTCAGTAATTATTTGTATACTTTTTGCCTTTTTTATTCAGAATTTCTGGAGATTAAAGACATTATTCCCACAAGAGAATGAATGATTTAGTGAGAGACAGAACTAAGTTTTTCTTACACTAGGAAATGCTGAAGTACACAATATTTGACTTATTTGGAGCACACTCACATCAATTCCTATCTAGTGTAGTTGAAGTTAAAAGTGGTAATGAATGAATTTTTTTTCTGGCACATAAATTTATTGAATATGAATGACCTTTACCTCTTTAAATTGTTATTTGTTTATGCACAGATAGTCCCTCTATCTTTGTAAATAAACACAGAAGGATTTTTCTATAATTATAAAAACAGACTATGTTCAGTAGTAAACATGTGAGTCATGTATTAGTTTTTAATTAAAGGCCATTGTGATGGTTAATTTTATCTGTCTACTTGGCTGGACAACTGTGCCAAAGAATTGGACAAATATTTTTCTGGATGTTTCTGTGAAGGTGTTTGAGATGAGATCAACATTTGAATCAGTGGACTTTGAACACATATTATCCCTCATAATGTGGATGAACCTCATCCAATCAGCTAAAGACCTTACTACAACCATGGCTGACCTCCCTGGGTAAGAAGAAATTTTACTAGGAAACTACCTTTGGACTCAAACTGCAACTACCCCCTGGGCACTGAATCTGCTAGCCTACCCTGCAGATTCTGAATTTACCAAAACTCCACAATTGCATGAACCAATTCCTTAAAATAAATCTCTCTGCCCCAACCCCACATGCATATGCACACAAACACCTCTTTTTGGTCTGTTTCTCCAGAAAAACCCAGCTAATTCAACCATAAACATAACTTGCATGTAAGTCCAAGTTTGCCAGTGTCTTCAGAATGAAGGAAATCTAAACACATAATGTGTAACGGTCTGGATAATCTGGTGAATTGATAGTCTAAGTAAATATGAATATAAAATAAAATATGAAAGTGTCCTTGGGATAACTTAAAGAGATAGAAGAATGAGGATTATGTATTAATATAAATCAAGAGTGATGGGTCCAGAGTGACTACTGAATGAATGAGTAAGTGAGTGAATGAATAAAAAACAGTTACTGATCAGGTTTGACCAACAGGAAAGAGCCAGTATGTCAGACTTCAACTACATTGAGCATAGAATAGTTCTTAGTATTGAGATGAGGAAAACAAGAGGAAAAATGGGATGGAAATATTTTCAAAGAATGGTTTTATTAAATAAAAATCTTAAAAGGAAACTAAGCTGTTTTCTGCAGGAGTTTTTATAGATCATTGTCACAGAACTGCAAAACAGTTCCTAAAGACTAAAATTTGGCTCCATTAGTGCATGTCTAGTATGTGGCAGGTGCTGTAAAACGCAAGTGCACATTGCTACAATGCTATGGGGTAGGAGCTACACCTCCAATTTACCGACCGAGTAACTGAGGCTTAATGTCAGGCAACTTGCTCACAGTTGCTTAATCAGAGAATACGATAGAGGATGGACTAGCTCTAGAACCAACCTCCTAACACAGTATGGTGGAAAGGCGTACAAGTTACAAAAAGAAGAAGGGGGGAGGGGGAGCAAGAGAAGGAGAAGGGGCGGGGAAGAAGGAGGAGAAGGAGGAGAAGAAGGAGAAGGGGAGGAAGGAGAAGAAAAAGAGACGTTTGGACTCTTAGCATTAAGTGATTTTCAAATACATGAACAATTACTGTCTTCCTGTTTTAGATTAGACCTTTCTGATATAATTGTAGTGATTTAACAAGTGTCCAAGATATTGCAAAAATGAATTTTTTTTCCTTGGTAAATGTGCTCAGGATATTTACACTGGTAACTGAAGGTTATCAAACTGCATTGCTGGGCTTTGTAAAATTTTTATTTGAAAAGATTCCTTGCACCACACACAGTACATGTTTTATTGCTTGCATAGATGTTCCTTGTATAATCATGAAACCACATTTTAGATCTCGCTGATTTTGAAACTAGAGCTGCCTTTGTCCTCCTCTTCATGAATTTTATTTTTACTAACAACTGTATAATAATAAACAAATGTTGGTCTCATTTTTATACAGTGAAATAATTTTTGCTGTCACAAAGAAATTTCAAATGGGCTTATTCTACTTGTCGGTAAGTATCAACACAGATCCAAATATTCATATAAAGTCCTACAGGAATATTTATACATGAAAGATGTTAAGTTTATTTTTGTATGGAAAAATGTATGTGCCTACAAACATTATTGATACCAAGGGGCATATTTGGAATATCTTTATTTTTAAAAATATCTATTGGCATAGTATATTTACATATAATTTATCCAATTAATGATTTCAATGTTTTGTTTTATATTAAATCAATGCATTTATTTCCCTAGAACCAAGCAAGTTGTTTTTCAGGGAGTTAGGGCAACAGCAGATGGTCAGCATCAACTGTTGTATGATTCCTATTTTTTCCCAATATGTATCATCAAATAATAGCATATATAAAGGCAAGGAAGGTGCTGGGCCATTATTTCTAGAATCGCTTGTATGGCAAAAGCCTTGAACGCTGTCCTCCCATATATCAGGTGAAGTAGGAGGAACTGTTTTGGAAGAGAGTGTCTACTTTCCAACCTTTATAACTTGAAATAATGGGTTAAGAGCAGTTCAGTTCTGAGCCTGAACTGAAATTGGTAACATTGATCATTTGACCAATGATCTGAAATTGGTAATATTGACCATTTGGCCTACAGAAACAGCAGTTCCATAAGTTTTAACATATATGCAGATTTTAGAGAAATCAGCATATAATTATGATATTGCTTAGGAAGTCCCAATGAAATGGCCAAAGAGGAACTTGGGGGGAGGGAAACATTCATTTACAAGGCTCCAGTTAGCAATGCCCTTATGTATGGTTATTCCCAGTACATGCGCAAAACTTTCCTGATTTAGGTTTTTATCAGTAATTAATAATCAAATTTGAAATTGAACTAAAATGATTTCTTCTCTTGATTAGCTGCCATTGGGTCACAGAGAATGGACAGAGTAGAACACCATAGAAATTGTTGGTTGGTTGGTTGGCTGGTTGGTTTTCTTCCAGAATATCTTACTGCTTTGGGAAGCCTAGAGCATCTAAATAGGAGAACTCCAGGGGCGCCTGGGTGGCTCAGTGGGTTAAGCCTCTGCCTTTGGCTCAGGTCATGTTCTCGGGGTCCTGGTATCGAGTCCCGCATCGGGCTCTCTGCTCAGCAGGGAGCCTGCTTCCTCCTCTCTCTCTGCCTGCCTCTCTGCCTACTTGTGATCTATCTGTCAAATAAATAAATAAATAATCTTTTAAAAAAAAGGAATCAAGAGAAAAGTCATCATGAAATCCTAGGTCCCTTAAGACCATTTCTCAAACTTCACCTATTTAAATACTGGAACAGAGATGGAGGCATTTTCTATTGCATTCAGAGTACCTCTCATTTATAAGAACCTCTTACCGCAAAACTCTATTCCTATCAACACATTTCCAAATGTATTCAAAACTCATTTCAATTTGAAAATCTTTCTCTCCAAGAAAATAAATCATGGTTATAGCATGTGCTTTCAATCATTCTGCTTTCCAAAATATTCTCTACTCATTTTTTTTTCCAATAAAAAGCTTTGCTTCCTTTAAGCTCAGCTCAAATACCCGCCCCCCAATGAGATCTTGAACATTGTATTTCTCTCACAACCCACATCATAAAACATATATATATTCGGTGTGGTCCACAACTACTAATTAAATACCTAATGTGTCAGACACTACTTTTATTACTGAAAAACTTGTAAAAATCTAGACTATATCACTGCCCTAAAGAAATTTATAGTCTACAGGGAATTACAAGTAAGTACATTAACACCTTGCTAACCTCTGAAAAGAGATTCCAAATACATAATTACAATTGAGAAAATCAGAAAGCAACAGGAGATAACACAATGTCACAGGCCAGTTGGTGAGAGGTAAGGAGGGCGTTGGTGAAACCAGAAGGGGATGTCAAGCTATGACGGGAACTTCCTATACAAAGAAAGACTAGGATTTATCATGAAGGGGAATGGAGAACCACTGACTGATTTTAAATGACTGCAACTTATCCAGGTTGCATCTGAATTGTTTGCTTTGGCATTAGGATAGAGTTTGAATTGGGCGATCTTTCACACCGATTTGCCAAGGACAGTCCTGGTCATGCTTGCTCTTAGTGTGATTATTAATTGTCCCACTTCATTCTCAATCTGTCCTGGTTTAGACAGTAAATTACATGGTCTTCTTAAAGGTGGATTATCCTGGAGCAAAATTAAGCCAAAAAAATGCAGGAGAGGCCAGTTGGATTTCTTTGGCATTAACATAGCCTAGAAAGAAACACACCTAAAGTAAGTTGCTGGCCAGGGAGCTGGAGAGGACAAAAAGAAAAAAGAAAAGGAAAAAAAAAAAAGAAGGAGAAGAAGAAGAAGAAGAAGAAGAAGAAGAACAAGAAGAAGAACAAGAAGAAGAAGAAGAAGAAGAACAAGAACAAGAAGAAGAACAAGAAGAAGAACAAGAAGAAGAAGAAGAAACATTGTTCTGCCATAGCCAATTACTTGTACCTTGATGTAGCACTTAATACATTTTCTTTTATGTTAGGATTCATCATTTACCTGTTTATTTTTTTCTCCATTCAATCTTAAATTCCTCGAGGGTAAGAACTACATCTTCAAGTTCTGTTTTTCTTCAGAGATTAGTGCAATGCCTTGAGCAAAGTGCTTGCTGAATAAATATATATTGATTTGAATTAATAAATTTTACCAGGACATTTTACAAAGAGAAATAAGTGGTTAAAGCCCTTTGTAGGGTTCTTCATCATTCATGGGGAATGGGATTGTATCCTCATGAATTAATGACATATATTGTGAGTAGTGAGAACCTCTCCCCTGGTTCTCTCTGATGACTTCATCTAATTGGGCCATCAACTGAGGCTTCTATGACTTACAATTAACTCAGAGTCTCACATTCAAAGGAAGAAATCTCTACCATCAATCAATGGTGGTGATGCCTTGGGTTTGGTAAGTAGTAGGGTCTCAATAAAAAATGTTTGAATGAATGATTACATTCCCCAATTTTGCATAGCTGACCCTGATCAGTCTTTGTTCTTTCTTACTTTGCGCTTCCATTTTATCTTGTACATCCTTTTTTATATGGTTTATAATGCTGTGTTAAAACTCCTTGGGTATGTGTCCTTGAACTCCTCAAGGTAAGAACTGTATCTTAGATATCATTATAGTTTCGTTGCGTAGAAGAATGCCAGTAACCAGTAATTAGCTTTGTTATAAAAGGTGCCTTAAACTGAACCATCTAAATAACAATGATTCATTTAAAATACTATCAAAGTAAAGGATATAACATTTAGGATGGCAAATTTGTTATTATATGTAAAAAAATGGGGGGGCATAAGATTGTTTATCCATCTACTGTCCATGTTATAATAAGTAGATCCCCTTGCACCACTATAATTAACATGCAATATAAACTTACAGTGCTCATTTTAAGCTTTCTTCTCAAATTAAATTGTTTTATGGTTTCCTGGGGAATTGCTGTCTAAAGTTTATCAGCAGGATAGCTATAATTCCATATATGGAATGTTGCATTAAATGGCAAATTTGCTGCTATAGAGTTCAAGATGTTTGTCTTTTTTCAGTACTGCAATTCCTCTCACCCTGAAATATATACAATTCAACAATTTGTATGCTAGGTTATATTTAATATGCAATGCTAAGAGCATAATTGCTGAGCAGGTATCCTCAGTGTGAATCATGCTGACACCCCCTTTCACATCTTATGACCACATTTATCCTCTGCCTATTTTTTTTCTAGAACTCAATAAAAATTATTTATGCCCAAAACTTCGCGATGGATCTATAACTCCCTCTGGAGTTATATTTTGACCTACTTTTCCCCAACAACCTCAAAAGGTCCTGACCTCTATTATCAAAATCTCAATGCAGATGGAAGTTCTGATGAGATTCTAATTAAGTGAAAACCTTTCTGTAATTATACATGTTCACTATTTAATGAGAATCTTTCTATAATTAGAAATTTATTTGGACACTTTCAGATTTCACAGGCTGTTGCGGTAGTGTCCTAATTCAAACATTTTTCATTCATGAGAGGGCAAAGTTCTTTTCCCCACAAATGTATCACTGCCAAGGGAAATTTCTCCTTTAATTAAGTGTACTATATTGCTAAATGATGACTCCCAAAACTTATTTTCACTCTTCTTTTTCTCTTCTTAACAAGGGGCCAAAATCCATGCCCTATGATGTATCAGAATTTAGCACTTTTAGTTAAATATAAAGCGCTTACTGATGGCCAAACAAATCTCTAGTTATTATTTAAAAGATAAATTACATAAATTTTATCCTGAAAAGAGCTACAGAAGTCTCTGAGTCTACTGAGAGTAATGGGGACAATGTCAAAAGAGAAACAGAGGAGACATACACAAATGTTTTATAGGCTAATGATTGGACTTGTTGACTGGGAGATCAGAGACTTGAGAAATTCAGTTCACAGTGTGATGTTTTCATGCCATTGCTTCTCTATACCTTGGATCATTTCGTGTTAAATCAGTTTTGTTAAATACCTTGCCCCATTGCTTCCTTCTCAACATCCTAGTGAATTCATGCATTCATGGGAAATCAGGTAATACACATGAACCAGAGAGTAATGAAAGACTAAACCAGGTGCTGAGATAAAGGGGCCTGCATGATGCCTATCAACCAGCCAGACAGTGTCAGGAATGGCCTTTCCTATACTCTGAAAAGCACGTTAAGGAGTTTTGTTTGTTGGCCTGTCATAGCTAAAACCAATTCTCTCCTCTCTAGCTCAGGAGATGTCAAAATTATTCTTGTCCGTTTAGAGGATCATAACATTTCCCAGAATTTAGAATACACTTCAGTGGGGAACCTGGGTGGCTCTGTTGGTTAAGTGTCTGTCTTCAGCTCAGGTCATGATCCTGGGGTCCTGGGATCAAGCCAGGATCGAGCATGACCAGGACTGTCAGGTTCCCTGCCCCATGGGGGTCCTGCTTCTCTTTCTCCCTTTGCCTGCTGCTCTCCCTGCTTGTGCCCTCCCTGTGTCAAATAAATAAATAGAATCTTAAAAAAAAAAAAAAAAGAATAAACTTCAATGAGCTTATCACATAAGGAAATGAAAACACTAAGGGCAATAATCTACCCCAAATCTCAAAGCTCCCATGTTGGTAGGATCAGAAGTATCTGATGATTTGACAGTTGTGTAAAGGAATCTGAACAACATTAGGGAAACTTATCAGTATGAAGTATGAGCTGATCTAAGGCTTGTTTGCTGTGTATAGATGCAGTCATATTATACTGGTCTCCTATGGAATACAATGTTCATAGATAGACATGTCTGTGTACTTTTCTAGAGAATATAAACTTGATAATGTAGGGGCCCAGGACAGGCTGCCTGAAAATACACCACAATGGCATACTGATTATTTTGAATTGAAGCCACTTAGGCCCAAAGACACTCAGATCCTCCTCTGTCCCTCTGAAGGCAGGAAGTAAACCTCTATTATGAAAGGTATCCTCCCTGAAGAAGTTAGAAGACCCACCTTCCACCGTATGTCAGAACTTTAAAGTGGAGACAGCTATAAAAACAAACCACATTACTTTATACTAATATACTACTTCAGCCCAAATACCACTTAAAACTTAAAATTACCAATTAAAACTCCTAAATATGTTTTCTTTATCCTTTCAATTCTTCACAAATTCATTGTCACTTTGTCCAAGATGTAAAAAAAAAAAAAAGGAAAGAAAGAAAGAAAATGCCTATCATTGGTCATTGCTTTAGGTCCCAATTTCATCACTGGCCTCCATATACAGGCAATTAAAATTTCTTTTTTCTGCTGTTAATCTGTTTTATATCCATTTAATCCCTAAACCAGCTGAAGGAATCTTAGATGGTAAAAGGAATCTTTTTCTTCACCTACAATAAATGTAAACACACACACACACACACACACAACCTTGAAGTTTTAATCTCCAGTCCCTCTACCAAAAAAAAAAAAAAAAAAGGCAAGAAAGCAATAACAAATGTTATTTGAATATTAACGTAATATTTAAGTAATGTGGTCGTCACTTCAGAATTGTCCACTGACATTTAAAACAAGAAGATTTATTCTTAGAAAAACTTTAATTCTTTGTATCACTTATAACCATTTGAAAGAGTCAATAAGTAAATGAAATCGGCAAAGATTCTCCTTTATGAGATGTATGGTGTCAAACAGGAAAAAAGAGTATTGTTGGCAACGTTTATAAACTTATATCCTACTTGTTTACCAGCTGTATGTTTCGTATCTAGGCATCGGCGCTAGAGTACGATACTTTCGACTCGCTATGAATCGTAAGCAATTTGTTTCCTGTGTATGTTGAGTCTTCCCAGTTCGATTATCAAGTACATTAGAGTGAGGATATGTGTTCATTTGTATCTCCCACTGGAGCTAAGGGTAGGAAGATGAGAGTAGAAAGCCCCTCCACGGTGAATGTTAGTAATCATGTAAATGCATCCCTTTTTGGTGCAGAAACTCAACGATGTGAAAATGTAAATGGCTTTGTAGTGAAAATGCATATTTTTCAATCCATCAGAGATTTCTTATGTTTAAAAGATATGTGGGTGAATTGATTATCCTAAATGTAAGTAGTTATCATCCTATATTGGAACTTCCAAAATCTGTCAAACGAAAATAGTATTCCTATTATCTATCCTCTAGCATTTAAACAGACTTTAAAACCCTTACCTTTCAATTGATTTTCTTCAATGACTATTATTTACTCCAAGAGAAAGTTCAAGTTTACGGATAACATCATTTATTTATGAGAGAATAAGTCTTACAAATCTGATAAAAATTACAAGGTTATAAAGTATATTAAGTCCTCTAACAGATGACTTAACTTCTACACTTTTTGACATTTTCTGCAATAACATTTTATTTTAAATGTCAACCATACATAAATTCAATCTCGTCACAGACACTGAGATGTTCAAAAGTTCTCATTTTAGATGGGGGGTGCAGGGGATCAGGCCAGAGAGAGAAAGACAGAGAGAAAGAATAACTTTAAAAGCCTGTATCTGGAAATGCCTTAAAATGTTCATCTTTTCTGCAAGTTAAAAAATAAAAAAATAAAAAAACAGGCCAACCTAAAATGTGTCAATAAATTATGCAATGCATCATAAATTTTGAATCGCCCATTGTAATTGTGGCACAATGTTTCAGAACAATGTCACAGAGAAGGAAATATCAAATACCACTTCTTCCTGTGTTTGCAATACAATTTCTTTATATTTAAAGAAAAGGAACACCACAAATTTAAATTAAAGCTATCTATCAATATTTTAGAAGTGAGATAAGGCCTAAGATGTTCAAATAAGCACATTTACTTCTGATTTCATAAGGTTTAGAGGCCAAAGAATTAACTTAAAAGCCATGAGTTTATATCCACTTCTGTCAGGTAGCAGAACTTAGAACAATCTTGTGCTATTTTTAATTACCATAAAACACTGATGATGTTTTGAGCATAAATGTTAACCACGAGCTGTTCTAAATTAACTTCAATTTTCAATAACGCCCATATAAAAGGGTTTTTCTTTAAGTTTTTTGTTTTTGCCTTAAAATGTAGATGTTTAAAAAAATAACGCTAACTCAATAGCTGGTGCTTATATATATATATATTCATAATATTATTTCCATCAATCTGTGCAAGTTTCTCATACTCCTATTCATTACCTTTCAGCTGAATTGCTAGAATAGATCTCTATTTCTATTCTCTTTTTTCCCTGCTGGGGGCAATGTCCCTCCACCACTATTTAAGAGATAGCTAGAAACCACTCTTAGGGAAACAATGTTCTTTTAAGCAACAGTCTCAGTCACTAAAATAAAATGGGGTTGCATGCCAAATATATGCCCTAATAAAACATTTTAACAATTGCAAACGTGTAAAGTTTTATGGCTTATTTCTACAATCTGCACAGTAAATTTTTTAAAAATGATGCAATAATGAATAGAAATGAATTCTTTTTTCCCACCTGCACGATAATTTTATATAGAAAGTGTTTATTACTAAAGCCCTTAGAGTCCCCTAAAACTAGCTATACATTTTCTTCTTGCTACTTCTAAGAAGATAACTCATAATTTGTAGGGATGGAAGACAAGAAATGAATAACAGATTGAAGAGAATACTCTTTTTAGGTACAATAAAAATTAGGGCCAACTATGGAGCCACGTTCCTGTTTCACATTTTGAAAGTAGGATTTTATGTTTCAATCCAATTATGCCTTTACAATACATTTTGCGATGCTTATAGTTATTCAAGAATAATGTACGGTGATAAAGTTTTTTTTTAATTGTTTAAAGGCTATATTAAGAAGATTATAAAATATCATGATCAAATGAGTTTCTTATCTGAGGAACCTAAACTATTTTAAACTTGTTTGAGTTTCGTTTTGTATATAGAAACAACCACCAAACTCTTATTGTAAAATCATCAAATACACACACACACAGACACACGACTAAACCGAGAGAAAAGTGGTAGAACACTGTACCTTAGAATTTTCAGAACTTCAATTAACCAGAATTCAAAGAGCAAGAACATCATTTCCCTTTACCCATTAAGTCTTCCCTGACAATTCTGATGAAGGTATCCTCTCCCACTTTTAATCTACTAAACTTTTCCTTTTTCTACAAGTATTTACATGCACAGCTAGAGCCCGCATTGCATTTCCTGTCATTCTGTTCACATTTGTCTTTAACACACAGACTCCTTAAACATAATTGTGATATATTCATTTTTCTTATTTTTATCCCATGATTTCTCTAATGCTTGTTAAGATGATAGATACATAGCAGACTTTTAAAATATTTTTCAATAAGATGTGAAACAAAGTATGAATGAATCCAAACATGTTCTCATTAAATTTTATGTAAGCATGTATTTCATTTAACAAGAATGAATGAACACTCCAAGAGGTCAGCAAATTCTTTTCCATGAATTCAAGACTTAATATCATCACTTAGTTTTTCTTAGTATTTGGACAGTTTCTGGTATGGACAAGGATGTGACTATGAGATAGTACTCTTCCGGGTATAGAAATAAGGATCTTCTCAGAATCTAATAATACACACGTACGTGCACTCACGCACACACTCACACACACATCCCAGATCATAAATTTCCAAAATTTAGTTAAAGACAGAATGAATAACAGGTAAGAGTAAGAATTGAGAAAAAGAAAATCCCTATTACTAGTACTATTAACAGTAACTGAGAAATGTGTTAAGCACATGAGCACCTTTGTCCTCTTAGGAAAAAAAAACAAAAAACAAAAAAGAAAAACAAGAATCAAAGTGAATGCCTAAAAAGCTCTATGGCTACAATTATCCATTTCCCACTTTATGATGGAGATCATCGTTGCCTACTATGATTAGTCCAGGTTATTCCCCAAGAGACAGATTCTGGGTTCAAAGGAAGGAAATTCCCAAAGGGAACTACTTAGTTAATGGAAAATAAGGAAACATAGTTCTTCATGGACGCTGAAAATATCCAAGATCTGAATGTGAGGGTTCACGAAGAATGCTTTTCCGATGTCCAATTCAGAACTCTTGAAGGAAACGTCCGTCCTAACAAATGGACTTGAGCATTCCTTGCTTTAGTACCATACTAACCCAGCAACTATCTAATTTATAAAATTTGGTTTTCCATGTCATTTGGCCCAAAAGGAAAATATGTATTTTATCATACACACAGGAGCTTCCTGGCATATATGACAGACAGGGGTCAATTAAAATCAATAATTTATTATGCTAGTGTATCTATCAGTCTCTTCAGTTTTGAGTGATGGGACTTTTCTCAGTGTGTGGATATAATCAAGTTTTTCAGCCCCTAAAACTGAGGAATAGATTCCTTGGTAAAATAAATTTTTATTCAATTTGGCAAGCCATTGTCATTTACCAAGGATGAGAGTTGTAATTCATTGTTCTTTATTTTATGTATGTATGCATAAACTCATGAACAGAATCATTAATAAAACCTAGCAATCACACCCAGATTTATTTGATCCTGGTGATAACAATGGATTGGAAACTGTATATAAACTGACTGCTTTTCTAGTTACAACCAAATTCTTTATTTCCAAGTTACTGTAAGAGTTCTTCTCTTGAACATTCTATGAGCAGCTGTGTTTCAACATATTTAACAGAAACTAAAATGCCCCATTTGAAACCTGGCACTCCCTGCAAATTGTTAATGACATGGCCATCTTTCTAATTACTTAGGCTTAAAACCCGAGTGATCCTTAAGTCCTTTCCTCAACAGATCAGGAGATTTGGAAGACAGACAAATCGCTTATGTGATTAGAGGCGATTTATTGCACATCTCTCAGCCTCCATTTCTTGTGTATAAGATGAAGATAATTAAGTACTTACAACATTGCTATAAGGAAAAATGTGATCATGTCTGCATAAAGCAGGGCACAGCTCCGGCTCAAAAGCAAGGGTCAATAAATAGAGAAACGGGGAGTACATTCTAATCATGACATAACTGAAAAGCAATGTGTGCCATAATTATAGGCAAGAGGGTAGCTGACTTTTCTTTTATTAAAATATGGAATTTTGAAATTTTTGTGGGTGGTGAGCAACAGACAGGGGGATTCTGAGTGGTATTGTCAAATGTCTCTCTTTGTAGGGACTGAAAACAGTTTGGATATTTATCTCTATGTACAATGGGGCAAGATTCAAACTGTCACCATTTTTTTAAAGCTTTTATTTGTTTATTTGACAGAGAGAGATAAATCACAAGCAGGCAGAGAGGCAGGCAGAGAGAGAGGAGGAAGAAGGCTCCCCGCTGAGCAGAGAGCCCGATGTGGGGCTCGATCCCAGGACCCTGAGATCATGACCTGAGCTGAAGGCAGAGGCTTAACCCACTGAGCCACCCAGGCGCCCCTCAAACTGTCACCATTTTTAAAGCATAAGTCCCCATAATGTAAAACAATTTTAAATTTGGCATATGGTATATAGATTCCAATTGGGTAACCCCAAAGTTGTTTTAGATATAGTGAAACATTTCATAACATATTCAAGCTGAATGGAATCTTAGATGTCATCCAAATTTCTTTTCTTTTAAGGATTTTTTATTTATTTAAGACAGAGAAAAAGAGAGAGAGAGCTCAGGAGCAGGAGCAGGGGTGAAAGGTATGGGGGCAGAAGGAGAGGAAGAAGTAGACCCCCACTGAGCAGGAAGCCTGACATGGGGCTCAATCCCCAGACCTGAAATCAAGACCTGAGCCAAAGGCAGACACTTAACTGACTTAGCCACCCAGGCACCCCCAAAGATTTTATTTAGTTATTTATTTGAGAGAGAGAGCAAGTGTACAGGGAAAGGAGCAGAGAGGGAGGGAGGGAGAGGTACAGGCAGACTCCTCATTGAACATGGAGCCCAACACCAAGGCTAGATGCCAGGACCCTGAAATCATGACCTGAGCTGAAACCAAGAGTCAGAGGCTCAACTGCCTGGGCCATCCAGGCACCCCTTAGATGCTATCCAAATTTCTTTCTTCACCATTGAGGCTAATGAGAATTAGAGCAATTCAGCTCAATTTGCAAGGCTGCTATGTTGGTGAGTGAGAGGGCATAGGCCCTTACTCCTCCCTCCTTAATTGAGGGGCTTACCCTCACTGCACCATTTCAGCTCCTAAACCTGATTTTGAAGGCAGTGTCCATGTCTCTTACTTCCTCCATACTGAATTTTATTCTAGTATGGATGGGCATTCTCTAAACTTCAAATGCAATACAAAAATATTATAGGTCTCTTATGCATAAAATACCAAACGCAGAATTCTTGTAAGAAACATGTTCAAGTAATAGCTTTCATATTCTCTTAGTCTGTTCTCTTCGTCTGTAGCAAAATATAACTCCCCAGCTTTAAAAACTTAAAACTTTAAGAAAGTGTTGATTTTATATCTGTAATGTTGATTAATATGAAATCATACATCATAGCATGCTGTATATAATATTTTCAGTGAATAATTATTTTAAGGAATGGTATTTTTAATATGTAGGGTATAAGTAAAATTTACAATAAGAATAACAGGCTTCTCTTCCTATTATCTTCCCCTACATCACCAATGAAATTAGAATGACCACATTAGAAATGTGTATGTGTATGAGGACTTTTCTTTTACACATGTGTGCACATGCACACATACACACATAGAGTGCTAAAGTAAATACAAAATGAAAAACAATTTCAGTAGGAAAACCATGGTATATGAACCATAAATGACAGATTAATATAAATATCATTTACAATTCCTTCCATGTTTTCTATATTAATTACTTACATGGTGAAACTTCAAATTTTTTTGTATTGACATAACTTTGTGTTTCTTAGTTCTTGTCATTAAGACAAATGTTCTGATCGAACATTTTGATATGTAGTAAATAGAAATACCTCTGTTGTTCTTTTTCTTCATATGTTCTGAAATATCTCCCAGGTTCTCAGTGATTTGGAGATTAAGTGAACTTTCATGATACACAGCAACTCTAATTTTCTACAACTGGAATTTGAGACCAGAGGGTTAAGTTAATTAGTGGCTGAGTTAGGATTATAATTTAGGTCTACTGACAAGTACAGCATTCTCTGAGTACGTCATGATGATTGTATGTGCAGTTCTGACCTCTATATTTATTACTGGAGAGGTTTGATTCATTATTTGATTTATTTACTTCTTTTTGTTCAAACTTAAATCACTTTAATGAAGAAACCCTTGATAAAAAAAAAGAAGCAATTCTTAAACAAAAGAAAATCAAACAACAGCAACCACAACAAAACACTATTATGATAAATTTGAAAGGAGGAACTCAAAATGATATTAGTTCTTTGGGCTTAACGGTGAACATCTCCTCAAGTAAATATCCATGATTTGTTTATTCTATTGTCTCTACTTGGAAAGCCTTTCCCCAGTATATATTTCATTTCTACCTTTTCTTTGAGATTAAGATCAAACATTACTTTCTGAATTAAGCTCTGCCTTGATTTTGAAGTGAGAAATTGCCTCTAACTTCTCACAGCACATTTTTGTTTGCTAATATGTGCCTACCACGTACTGTACAACTTCTCAGTTGAATGAATGGGGCTTTTCTCCCAAAAACTGAATTGTAGGCTTATTGAGAGCAGGAATTAAGTCCTTCCTAGATCCCCTCCCAGCCGTTTTACACTCAGCCAATGAAAGAGGCCAGCTCTCCTGTGTTTTAAAGTGGGGTAGGGAAATCCAATCTGATAAATTTAAGCACAACAGATTTATTTCAGTTAACACATATAAAATACATATGCTGAACTGTCCATCCTTCTAAGGTTCCAAAGTAAGATAAGTAATCTAAATTATTTCTTCAAAATTTAAACAAAACAAAATAAAAAACACTTAACTCCATGCCAAAATATCCTTTAACTGAATCTGCTAAAAGATAAATGATCACCAAAAAAGGTAGAAAGGATAATCAAGGATACAGAACTCACTCACATGAGAAAACCTGTGGTACCACCCCCCCGCCCCGACTGTTTGAGGCTGGAGACCCTGAAGATGGTCATGCAATCGG
Organism: Taxidea taxus jeffersonii; assembly: GCA_003697995.1. Lineage (NCBI taxonomy): Eukaryota > Metazoa > Chordata > Mammalia > Carnivora > Mustelidae > Taxidea > Taxidea taxus. Next base: position 57,362 of record RCUC01141969.1, on the reverse strand, counting down.
CCAGAGGAGGTTTTGAAGATGTATGTAGTCAGTACCCTGGTCAGCGCCTTGCCCAGCCCCTTCAGAAGCTACCTTCTACACAAGGAAGACTTCCAGTATCAACACCTGCGATGCTTCCCAGGTCCATCGTTTCTGTTTGGTTTTGTTTTGTGTTCCTGGCTGTTAATGCACAGTTAACAGTTAACCCCTCCAGAATGTTAATGCCTACAGAAGCAGCTCTGAACAAGCGTGGATGTGGAATCTGTGCGTAATGTTCCACTGGTTGTGGTTTTTTTACAATCAACCTCTGAGGTGTGTTCTACCTTGTCTTCCCAGCCAGACAGACCCCAGTTGTCTACAAGGGCACCCTGGTTGATAGCATACCCTTTGCTACCTTCTCCTCCCTGTGTTACTCACTCTACTCCTACACAGTTAATTCCCAGGGTCACAGATCACTTTCTAAATTGTTTGCACTCCAATTCTTCATTTTTTTAAAAAGATATTTTATTTATTTATTCATGAGAGACAGAGAGAAAGAGGCAGAGGCAGAGGGAGAAGGAGGCTCCCCCTAGAGCAGGGAGCCTGACTCGAGACGTGATTTCCGGACTCTGTGATAGGATCTGAGCCAAAGGTGCTGATTAATGGACTGAGTCATCCAGGCACACCTCAATTCTTCTTGTTTTAAAGACATTTGAGAGAGACTGTGAGTGCAAGTACAAGTCGAAGGAGAGACCAAGGAAAAGGATGACAGAGAATCTCAAGCAGACTTCCCACTGTGTGTGGACCCCAAGCAGGGCTCCATCTCAGGACCCTGAGATCACCAGCTAAGCTGAAACCCAGAGTCTAATGCACCCCGGTTATTATCTCAGTGCTCTCCCCTGAGGAAACAAGCCAAGAGAGGATATTTTGCTTATGACATATTTAAGATAAAATTTTTTCTGGTTCTTTCTATTTAAGATGTTGACTTCTAAAAAGTCTCTTTTTGATCTTGGCAATCTTCTTTATAGTCCATAAAATCCTCCATGCTTTAACATATTTTTCTCTAAGTTAGATCCCCAAATCAGATTTTATTATATTTATAGATGACCCCAGAGAATGCTTTTCTTACCTGGCATTCCAATTCCAAGTATTGGGAACTCTAGAGCATAGCAATGTTATAGTTTAAATAAAAGAAAAAAAATGAAGGACACCTGGGTGGCTCAGTCAGTTAAGCATTTGCTTTCAGCTCAGGTCATGATCTCTGGGTTCTAGGATGGAGCTCCCCATTGGACTCTCTGCTGAGCTTGTCCCTCTCCTTCTGGCTCTCCCCCTGCTCATGGTCTCTCTCTCTCTCAAATAAATAAGTAAAATCTTTAAAAAATTGGTAAGATGAAATATGATTAGAAAATATACTAATACTGCAAAATTTGATACATGAAGACAAAGTTATTGACCCTACTGACCTAGAAACTGAAATTACATTTTTTTAAAGATTTTATTTATTTGTGAGAGAGAGAGAGAGAGAGAGAGAGAATGAGAGAGAGAGAGAGTATGAGAAGAGAGAGGGTCAGAGAGAGAAGGAGACTCCCCGCTGAGCAGGGAGCCTGATGCAGGACTTGAACCTGAGACTCCAGGATCATGGCTCAAGCCAAAGGCAGTCACTTAATGAATTAAGCCACCCAGGCACCATTAAATAACTTTTTATATGGATATCAAAAGTGTGGGTTGGAAAAACTTTTAAAAATGATATGATATTTTTTTTGCTGATTCAAGGAAAATTTTATCATACAACTGGAAATTATAGTTGCTTATCAGACTAATGTTCATAACGTTTTGGTACATAATCTTTTCAATTTTAAAAATATGCAACTTGTAGATTGGCCATCCAGTTGAAAAATTAATGCATGTCCTATAATTAGACCAATAAATTCTTTTCATTTGTTGGTAATGGATGCATATCTTTTTTTCATTTGTTTCATTCATTCACCTAAAAACAGTAGCTCAAGACAAAATATCTCTGGTATTCTACTTGTAGAGAAAACAAGGATGATTTGGTTATTCAGTGTTTTGCAATATAGTACATTTTTAATTAAATGCTGAGTAAGTATAAATGTTATTTTTTTACTTGAGTTATCCAAGAGATTTTATAGGAAAAATATGTATGAAATTTGAATAAATATAGCTTTTGTATAGTAATCCAAATATTATTGAGATAGTTGTTTTTAGACATATAGAAGATTTTGTCATTAAGAACAGAGTTAGAATAGAAGTATTTTATACATTGGGTATTTATTAAAAGAACCACAGATTTTTATTTTTATTATGTCTTGAAACATTAATTGCAATGGATTTATATATGAATGACCTGATTCTGTTTTAACTTTTAGTAATAAAAGCTTCATTACAACACTGGTTATGAGAAATGTGACATAAAATTTTAAAAAGCAATTCTCAAATATTGTGTTTATTGTCTCGGCCTTGAAAGGTATTTTTTTTCCCCATGATTAGCATGCCTATGCAATTTTAAGCGCTTCTCTGGTTTATGTTAAATGGTATGTTTAATAATTTAGGTAAGCACAAAAGCCAAGATAAGAAATCAGATAAAATATCTATTCCCTCTTCCCCCACCAAAGATCCACGAATCTTTTAAAACAACTGCTTATACTGTTTACAATCCCAGGGTTCATTTACAAAATATTAAATCATAAAACTTATAATGTATAGAGCTTCACTTCTTCAGAAATGGTAGTTGCTTTCTTAATTTAAACCAACTAAAGATAGGAAATACTGTCTTTTATTTTCTTATTTTCTTTTTTTTATTAAAAGATTTTATTTATTGATTTGACAGAGATCACCAAGTAGGCAGAAAGGCAGGCAAAGAGAGAGGGAGAAGCAGGCTCCCTGCTGAGCAGCAAGCCCGATGCGGGGCTCAATCCCAGGACCCTGAGATCATGACCTGAGCTGAAGGCAGAGGCTTTAACCCACTGAGCCACCCAGGTGCCCTATGTCTCTTATTTTCTTATAGATAATTCTTAAACCTAACAAAATCTAGTGTGACCTAAGTTAGGATATACTAAAATCCCACATGTCATTACATTATTTTAAGGAAAATATTAGGATAACATAGAATGCCTGATATTTAATTGAATAAACTTGCCCATCAATTTTAATGGAAAAAAACTGAAACATAGTTTATTGGGAATGTTGATTTTTAAAAGTTCTTAGACATTTGAATATTTATAGCAATATATAATGTCTTTTAAATACAACTCCAAGTAGGTCCCAAATAAATACAAATTACTTCAGTAAACAATTAAGAAATTAACATAATATAATATTTCTAACTGTAGAAATCCTACTTATTTTCTTTGTTTCTCCAGAGTCTGTATTCCAAGATTTGGCCATAGTGGATGTCACTCAATCCTTGTTAGTTTAGAGAACATCTATGTAAGAGCAAGTAGCTAATGGAAAGGGATTAAAGTCATAAAGGGAAATAGTATGTAAAATGCTCCATAAATAAAAATGTTTTGTCAATTTGAAGCTTTATGCAATAATAAGCATATATGTCTCTTAATAGGACAGTCATAAAATAAATGTGGTTTCACAGTATCTAATCACAAAAGATTATAGGTAACTTTTATAATCATTTTTTCATAAAACTAATATACTTTGTGCATTTACTCATTTAGAAAAGGTCTGGGTTTCTGATTTATAAATCTAGATGTCTCCTGTTTATGTTCTTAGATCTTTGTAATTATTTTGGCTTGGTAGAACAAAAGACAAAGGAACTACAGAAAATGAGATTTAAATCAACTACATTTATTGGTACCGGAAAGAAGAGCCAAAGGAACACCTAAAGTGAAAAATGGATTGACTGATGTCTGCTGGTACTCTATGTGAGTCACTACAACCATCTTATGCTTATGACTTTACAGCTGGAAAAACACTTCCTATAAACCTTTTCAGCTTCTTCACTACTGGGTGTGATAGATATGGATATTTTTCCAGACACAAAAACGGACGTAGAGAGAATAGTGTCTTGCTGACTTTTATAAACCCAGTAATTGGAGGAGGTAAGATTCTAAATTCACTTTTCCCCACTGCATATCACATGAAGCTTCTCAATAAAGCGGGCCTGTGTTTAGAATAAAAATATATGTGCAAGCAGATGTGTACATGAGTGTGTGCACATGCATGTATGCCCATCAATTACTTCATCACTGAACAGGTCTGGTATCTTTAAGTCCCTTGATGGCTACCAAAAGTTAAGGTATGAAAGCTGACATAAAAACAAACAAACAAATAAACAAAAACATTTTGACTATGGAAAGAAGAGCTAAGTGGGAAAAAATGAAACAAAACAAAAACAAAACAAAAGAAAAAAAACCACAATTCTTCTGTATGTTCTTTTTGTCAATTGATCTCATCTGAGCTTCAAAATAAGCAAGACTGATAAACCTCGAATCTGTACCAATAGATCTGATGCAACCTCCAATGCTCTATTTGCTCAATATGGTAATACCTTTATTACCATATTGAGCAAATAGAGCATTGGAGGTTGCATCAGATCTGATAATATCAGTATCATCAATACTTATAATATGAGTATTACCATATTGATATTTACTGCTTTCACTTTGAAACATTTTTAAAACAGTACCTATCTGTCCCCAATACAACTTCCCTCCAACTTACCTATTTTTTGTGATTACTTCATTATATGATCATCCAAGTTTGATACTTTAAGCTACCAAATATTCCTTTGAAACCCTGACTTCACACTTTTCTCTCCTTGTTTTGAATATCCTTTCTCCTAAGTAGGTGGACCCTGGTATAGAGTAGAGACTATTACCTAAACCTCCATCCACCTTTGGGTGCCAGGAAGAGGGCTTTCTCATGGCTCAGTATACACAGTTTGGGTAGACCAGTAGGCTTCCCACAATTCCCAAATAAAATCAGTGCACAGCTACTAGTTTATTAATAATGATCCTTCGCATCGAAATCTTTTTCCTCAGTTTTTTCTATTACCTGGAGGGAATCTGTGTTTCTTTAGCACCAGTGCCTGTCAATAATTTTGCTTAAAACTGAATTAAAAAGTCTCCTCTCAAGAACACTTTTCATTGATCAAGTTATTTTATATTAATAAATTCTTTGCTCTATGTTCAAAATAATAATATGTGCTTTATATTTTCCTCCTTTTAACTTTATTTACACACTTTGCTTTTCAACAATATGGCACATTTTTTTTAAGAAAGGGGACATGCCCTATGTGTCTTGAAAAAATACCTATTTTTTATGCATTCTACATGCTCACTAAATTCTTTATAAAAAATAAATATTACCTTTACCCCTATTCTTAGTTATCACAGAACAATTAGAAATACAGAGCCCCCAAAGGGGTAAATATTATTGGTTATGAGAACCTTGAAACAGTTCACAGAGAATATACAATATTATATGTGAGTCATTCCTATGACATAAATAGGTTTTTGTTGGACTTTTTTCTCTTTACTATTACAAACTTCAGTTGAGGATCTGCCATTTGCAAAGAGCCATTTGTTTTTCTGTGAAATAAAAAAAAAAATAATAAAAAAGATTTAAAAAAAAAAGATAAATAACGTCCAGAACTTTTCCAGTAGAATTATGTGCTCTCTGGTGGAATATAAAATCAGTGCTTAAACTGGTAGAAATACAAGAGAAAGTGTCAAAAGGACATAAAAGAATGTTAGGATTACTTGGCATGTTGTATATGTTGTGAGACTAGAAAAGCATACCAAGTAGGTCTCATGCAGTAGGTGCAATTTTTTTGGGACCTGGAAAGATTCCTAAAGTAAGTCCATCCTGGTAATGCATTTTAAAATATACAGACTCAAAAACTTAATTTTTTTTCAATGTGAATTTGGATTTTAGTAGTGATACAACTTTTATATAGGGCTTTTTTTAAAAGATTTTATTTATTTATTTGACAGACAGAGATCACAAGTAGGCAGAGAGACAGGCAGAGAGAGAGGAGGAAGCAGGCTCCCTGCAGAGCAGAGAGCCCGATGCAGGGCTCGATCCCAGGACCCTGGGATCATGAGGCAGAGGCTTTAACCCACTGAGCCACCAGGCACCCTTTATGTAGGACTTTTAATAGTTCTACAGATATTTGACCTTTTTCTATAGTATGTTTTCTATTGTCCTAGAATTGTTCCATACATGCAACAAAGAACAAACAAGTCTTTAAGTATCCTAAGAGCTGAAACCAAACTATATACTTATTTTATTTCCCTCATGTTTGTAAGCAGAATGCTAATAAGCACATAAGCATTTTTTTTTCCTCAAAGTGTAATTCACGGAACACCTCCACCTGAACCATCTAATATGTCATTCAAAGTTTAGGTTACTAAGTTTCATTCTAGACCACTTGAGTCATAGAAATTAGAATTCCTAATAAGAACCCCAAATAATTCCCAGAGAACATTAAGGCTTCACAGCCACTAACAGGATGGTTGCTAAGCACAGACTTATTGATCGATGCAACACAATGATTCTGCTTGAACTTTCAATGCCATTGTTTTGACAAGCTAATTGGCAACTGTTTCAAGCTAAGCATGTGCAAGAACATTTCTGTTCTGAAGGATTTACAAAGTTATACTGAAAAGGGTGTCTCAAAAGTCAAATACTCCATGCAAAGATGCTGAAGTGAAAAGAACAAAGGGAGGTCAGCCAGTGAAGAGACACAAAATTCTAACTCTATGCCCTACAATTCCCAACCAGTTCCCCCATCCCTTTCCCCTGCCCCAGCCCAGAACACAGAATGGAGGAACACAGGTGAATTCATGAAATCCTGAGAATTTCATTAATCATTTTCTCTCCAATTTAGAAAGATGTGGATTGAGGAATAACTAGGCAGCCTTGAAAGGCAAGAGGGAATTGCTGGGAGAAAATATATAGGTACCTCCCCAGGATGTCAGCACCAATGAAAAAAAAAACAAAGTTTCTGAAGACATTATGTTCCACTGGCAGGTAGACATGGAGGGGAAGAATGATAACAAAATAAACCACAATGGGACACACTCCTGAATGGATGGAGTGGAGCATGCGGCCATTAGTATTGGCTAGAGGGCACAGCAGAATCCAAATCTCTATGACCAAGGGCTGAACTCAGTAGACCCAGTTCAGATCTCCATCGCCAAACTGACATGGCCACAGGTCAGAAAAGTAGATGGAAAACCAAACCCAGACTTTAAAGACATACTAGAATTAAGAAACCAATTATTCTTTAAAAGTAAGGCTTGGGGAAAAGTGCACTCATTATCTATTCTATCAGATTGAAGACCTGGGTAATGTTGCCCTTGTCGACAAGGAGCGGCCCAGCAGATATGACACAACAAGGCACAACCAAGAGAGAAGTAGTATGACTGGAAGAAGTGAAGGAAAGGAGAAGAGAGAAGAACAGAAGAGACAAATACAGCAAGCAAAATACTTCCTATTCTAGAAGGAAAAATCTATCAAAAAAAAAAAAAAAACACAAACAAACCCAGAAATAAATTATCCAGGTGAGCTTCAAGCTCTGGAATGGTTTGACAGTGATACAAATGTAATAAGAAGGGTTAAAGGATGAGACAACACTAAAGAAGAGGAAATGAGAGATTGCAAAGCACAGATAAAACCCAAGTCAAAATCTGTATGTATCTGATTTCATTAAAATGGTGGATCTCTTGGGAAGCCTGGCTGGCTCAGTCAGTGGAAGATACCACTCTTGATCTCACGGTCGTGAGTTCAAGCCACACATTGGGTGTAGAGATTACTTAAAATGAAATAACATAACCAAATGTAACATAGAGAATAAAATGGTGGATCTCACTGAAACTACACCAGGAGTTTAAAGATATTAATGTTTGGGTTGCCTCAATATTTATGGATTTAGTAGTTCTGAGGTACAGCCTGGGCCTTGAGAGTTTTTAAAATCTTTACAAGTGATTCAGATGTGCAGCCAGGATTGAGAACCTGTGATTTAGAAACACCAGAAATATGATAGAGATGTGTGGTAACTGGAATCATGGAAAGGAGAGCCTAAAATCCAAGTCAATGAAGAGGAAAGCCAAAGAACTAAAGCAACCACAAAATATATAATAGAAACAGAGAACGAAGAGCCTGGAACAGAAGAAGTGTGTCCTTGAATCACAAACACTAGAAGAGGGAAGAAAATAGTAACCAAAAGTATAATAAATGAACATTTTCATGAAATCCAGAGAAAAGTAGATGTGAAGATCAAAGTTACACATTTTAGTAGGAAACTTTTAAATCGAACAATGAACAACAGGAATCCGTGAGGTAATTTATTTCACCTCAAGGATTAATGAGTAAATGCATTTTAGGCATTCCTGTAGGGAAAACAGGTTGCTCACAAAGGATGGGGCAGGGGTTGGGAAGAAGAATCAGGTTAATGTGAGTTCAGCATAACACTTCAGTCAGAAAGTGTGAAGTGGTAATATTTTATCTAACTAAAACTAGCAGGGACAGCAATCAGGTTTTCTCAAACATAACAGGGAAAACACAACAGCAAGGTGTGGCGATACCCATGATCCATTCTTGAAACACCAGGTCATGCATAAAACTAAAGGCCACCACCTCAACACTGGTTGTGAGCATCAACTTCACTTGCACAGAAAATTAAAATTAAAGAAGAAAGGGGACATCTGGGTGGTGCAGTGGGTTGAGTAGCTGACTCCTGGTTTTGGCTCAGATCATGATCTCAGGATTTTGATCTCGAGGTTGTGGGGCTGAGTCGCACATCGGTCTCTGTGTTCAATGCAGAGTCTGCTTGAGACTCTCTCCCTCTGCCCCTTCCCCTGACACCTGTGCACGCACACACTTCTTTCCCTCAAATAAATTAATTAACCTTTAAAAAAATAAACTGAAGAAAGTATGGATATAGAAAACTATGTTTCCTTTTTACTTTATCAATAAAAATAATGATGGAGTAAAAGCAATAGGACCTCACTATCACATAGTTTCCAGACCTCTAAGTATTCTGGTCACTTTACGAGGAATACATCGTCTCTCCCTTACCTCCCCTCCTTCCCTTCATCCCTTCCTTTTCTTTCCTGCATTTACTAAAAGATGGGTTAATAAATTTATTCTGTAAAATGCCAGGCAGTAAACATATTTTAAGCTGTGTGGGCCACAGCATTTCTGCTGAAATGTCTTAACTCTGCTGTTGTAGCAAAATGTATCCACAGATCATCTGTATGGCTATGTCAAAATTCAACTTTATTTATAGAAATTGAAATTTGTATTTATATAGTTTTCACGTGTCATAAGTAGTCCTTGTCAAAAAAAATTTTTTTTTGGCCATTTAAAAATAATAAAACCATTAGCTCCCGGGTCTTATCAAAACAGGAAACGGTCAGATTTGACCAGAGAGCTGTATTTTGCCAACCTCTGTTCCAGACAAACATTTCTCATCTTCGGCGTGATTCCCATTTCAGGGGAGATATTTCTTTGCTGTAGAAAACTCTGGTATACGTTGCAGGTTGCTAAGCAGCGTGTCTGGCCCCTACTCATTAGCTCACTGCCAGTGCCTTCTGGTTGAACATCACTGTTTGAGACTACTAACCAGGTATGCACTGAGCACAGATAGTTCTTAGGTATATGCTTTATTAACAGAGAATTCGTGGGAATTTTCCCTCTGTCTGAACACTAACATCATTAGGGTGGATTATAATTACCATAGCTGCCTTTCTAAAATTCAGACAAATGTAATGAAATCACATCCCCTGCCTTTTCCCCCCCTCACTTCTACTATAGTCAAGTCAATCTTTCATTTATTTTTTTTTAAAGATTTTATTTATTTATTTGACAGACAGAGATCCCAAGTAGGCAGAGAAGCAGACAGAGAGAGAGGAGGAAGCAGGCTCCCTGCCAAGCAGAGAGCCCGATGTGGGGCTCGATCCCCGGTCCCTAGGATCATGACCTGAGCCAAAGGCAGAGGCTTTAACCCACTGAGCCACCCAGGTGCCCCCATTCTATACTCTTTATTTTAAGATTCCATTCACATCACCTTTCTAAGCACATTGGCATAAATAAAAACTGAGTAAGTGACACCATTTAAAACATAAAAGCAAAGGGTATGGGTGCCTGTTTAGCAAAACCATGCATAATGTCTCCATTGTGAGGGTAACAATTCCTATCAATATGACTTTAAGGTATAAGCCTATAAAGAACAAGACTTTAAGCATTAAAAAAAGTCTGAAGCATTATCAGGTCTAAATTTTTGTGATTTTCTGATTTATTGAGCAAACACGATTTTGGGTAAGACTGCATCTGTTTGGTAATCAAGAAATGTAAACATGTGAAGAGAACTCAATTCACCAATGAGAGAATTTAAGTAAAAATACCTGGGGAGATGTAAAACTACAAAAGCAAAAGCTAATCATCTACAGGTGTGCACGTGTGTGCACGAGTATGTGCTTGAGTGAACGCCTGTGAGTTTCTCGTGGTTCTGATACGGGAGTGACTGTACTCTAAGATGGTCGATCAAATCAAGAGAACTCCAGTCCCTGCCGCAAAGCCCTTCCAGGTTCTTCTTTCCTACCCCGTTTCCTGAGTGCGTGACAGAAGTATCAAGTATGTGGAAGCAGAAGGGTATAAATTACCCTCCCTGCTTGTGCTCGGGGCTCAGACCCTTGGACAATGGTCTCCTCTGGGCCCACCGGTGTTAAATAAACCTCCAAACCTCCAAAGAGTCCAAGTGCCACTTGGTTCTTCCGCCAGGATCCAGTCCAGGTTCCCTAACAGTTCCAAGAGATGTCCAGGCAAAAACTCAGCACTAAATCAATGTTTATTAACTGGGATAATATGTATTGCAATATCAGTAACTCAGATGACTTTGCTTTTTCTGTTGTTTTTGTCATTACCTATAAATAATGTTTCAAAGGGATTTACATTTTCAAATTTGACTCTGGTCCAATCATACCTGCATAGATTAGTGATTTTTTTTATGGGTTCAATTAGAATGAATTGAGAGAGAACCACGTTCTGGGTTTTGTGCTTGCTACTCATGTCCACTAGAAAAAATATGGAAAAATTACTACCCTGTAGAATTTATAGTCTAGAGGTACAGATACTCATTGTGATGTCAGCATAACTGTCTTCTAATTTAAGATCAGTAGTAATGTTTACTTAAAGATGGCAGCCACTTCTTCTGTTTCTTGTTTTTTTTCTATACTTTTTCCAATTTCATTCCATGTACCAAAATGAAATGCTCCAAATGTTCCTTTCCTTTCTTCCCTAGCTCCTAGATATATACTAGCTCTTCTCTTTGGTGATCAATGAATTGGCAATATTTAGAGCTACCTACGGACCTATAGGAACTTTGGTGAGAAAAGCAATAGAAACATAATAAAATCCACTAGAAAACAAAATAAAATCTAGTTAGTATTGTATGATGTTAAAATATGCTAGCTCCAGAACATAAAATAAATATATCTCCATTGGAAATAGTCTTCATAATGGCAGTATGAGCTCTGGGACCTCCAAGGAGAGTTCTTCCCCAGATTTAGCTGCAGTCCGTGTGTGTGTGTGTTTGTGTGTGTGTGTACACATCCATACATACAAACATACATATACACACAGGATCTCAGAGCATCCCTCAGTAGTTCTCCAGAATTTTGGAGTAATTGAGGAATTGAGACCAACAGAATCTGCTGGATGAAGGAACCTACCCACAACCAGGAAAATGCAACAGAAAATAAATGTAATGCATGGTTCAGCAGACAGTGAAAATCAATGATAGGGAACGGGACCATTTTTGCTGAGAGTTTTCACTGCTCATTGAGTCAAGTTCACCTGCTAATGGTTGTTATCTTGGCATCTGTCCCGCATTGGTAGGTCTTTAGGTGCTAATTATGATCACCCACTATCAAGTGTCCATTAGGCAGCTCCACTCTAGATGCCTTGGTGGGTAAAAGACACCAGTTTTCAAACTGCTACTACTGAATTCATTGTTTTGTTTTGAGTAATATTTCTGTAACATCATCACATTTAACTTGGAGACGATTAGTAAGTAAATTTTTAATACATATTTTGATAATCTTAATGCACCCAATTCCCTTAGTAATTAACTTTTCAGGACGTTTTCACATAACGTTCCTCCCGCAATATTTAAAGGCATCTCTCTTAGTCTTTATTTTCTGGAAAGATTTTTGCCATGCCTCCCCTTCCTAGGGCGTGTGGCACAGGCTTGAAGTTTACTTCGATATGACACTGATTATAATGTCACTTCTTTTTAAAGAAAAGGTACCTCAGCTATAACATTATACCTAGGTAACTTCTGTAGAAGTCTTTATAAAAGAAAGGTATCCGATAAAGATTGATAAGAAAACCAGATAAAGGGGGATTATGAACTCTTCAGAAGCTCTATCTTTGCATATCAAGCTCTTAAGAACATATATTATCTGGAACAGAACAATGAGGACAGAGTTGCTGTTTCATGAATTTAAGAAAACTGCTTGAAACTGATGAAGTTTTACAATTTAAGTGAGGTCTGGAGCCGAGGACCAAGAAAGAATTCTTAAAATGTCTCTGGTGTAAAAAAAAAAAAGGTGATTTTATTAAAGCACGGGGGACAGGAACCCTGGGCAGAAAGAACTGCTGCCCTCTGATTCCAAGGAGTGGCTGATTATATACACTCAGGAGTTGGGGAGGTGAGGACAAAGGGGGTGCTTAGAAGGACTGTCATATGCTAAAGAAGATGCTCAGGATCCTGGAGTCTGGGTTACTGTCAAGCCAAGCTGTTTGTTTTGTTTGTTTTTGTACCAGCATGAAGATGGTTGAGAGTCTTCTGGGAAGTCAGGCTACTGTAAATCACTTGGACATCTGTAAACTGAGGGAGACTCCTGTCCTGCAGGACTGTGATCTCTATCAGTTAACCATTTGTTCTTCCTTTAGGGAAGCCAGGAGGGCCTGAGGAACGTCACACATATCACAAGGCTGGGGGTTGTGGGGTGGTTGTATGGGGAGGTGTAGGGTACCAGCTTCTGCTTGTCCTCAGCTAGCCTTTTGCTTCCTCATCACAATCCTTGAAGACTCCTATTGAGAAGCTACTTACTGATCTAGATTTCTTCTTCTCATCTTGGACTCTGAAACCATCATTCGGAAGACACAGGAGTAGGGCATGCTATCAGTTTCTCCTGCTGTGACATACCCCTTATGAAAAAGGCCTAGGGTTATGTTTATCTTCCAGTGAGAAATACTTATAAGCAGCAGAGTTGAGAGCTTCCCAGCTCCTGGTTTTAGATATGAAGGTGCTCTCATTGCAACATAGCCAAAAGAGTAGCCTCAGGGCAGCAGCTCTGGGCAAAGTGTCACTATCTAATTCTTAAGCTAATAAAACTCTAGCTTCACGGAGTTTCCTCCAAGCTGCCTCTAGACTTTTTATTGCCCCAGGGTCTTAGCACCAGTTTTATATGCAGTTTTTCATCCATAGTAAACCTAAGAGTGCAAGCGAGTTTAGAATAAAGATATTTTCCTCTCCTATTTTACTGAATGGTGACATTTATCGTGATTCTCACTTGTGATGAGTAAGTATTCAAAAGTAATTAAATCAAGGAGTTGAGTATGTTATTTTTATTCTTTCCACATTCATATTTTTATAGAATGATTTTGGAATTACAATCTTAAGGAAAAATAACCAGGTCTTTTTTATTGTGTCCAGCTCTTAAATTTTAGTTTTTTTAAAGTAAAAGCACATAATCATAGATAATCTTATTACATTTAGAGTGAATATGTTTATAATATTCATCATCGATTGCCTAGAATGTGTTAGAATTATAGATGTAATTTGTTTTTAAATGTCCCTTACTCTTCTGTACCCTGTGATTTAAGAAATGGTATAGAGAACATACGAAACCGTATGGCAAGTTCTTAATGAGTAACTCAGATGATTAAACAAAATGTCACAGAATGGTATATTTACCATGCATCTGGAAAGCCTTATGTTCACCGAGGAGTTGAGCCTTAAGAGTAGTGCTTAGATCAATAGATAGTTTGAAGAAGGACATTCCACAAAGTAGAGACATTTATTAATATAATTTGTCATGGTACTTAACATCTACAACAGAAATGAAAATTCAAAATAGCTGAATTAGCTTCTAAACATTATCTCATTTAATCAAGAACCAATAATTAGACTAAAAATGTCTGTGAAATCTTTGGCTGACCCTGGGTCTTTGCTATTAAATCTGCTCATTTTAAAATTCAAATTAATGATCATTTTACTGGGAAAAAATATTCATTCAGTTGAAGGGGAAAAAAAATCTCCTTAAAATCAACAGAGGTTTACAGTTAACGTCACTAACATAAACAGAATTCAGATGTCAAGAAGTAGGAAGCATCTGAGACTTTACCATCCCTGCAAACTAAAAGGTTAGTGAGCTGGGGCTTACAGGCAATGATCAGAAAGACAGGCTTCCAGGTCAGAAACAAAGGACAGCTTATCACTCATAAGAACAGCAGTAGCTTATGTATCAGCATCTGATCTGGTTCCCTGAACCCCAATTCCCACAGGGGGAATGGAAAATGGAAAGAGGGCCTAGTGCCCTCTACACGTTCAGATGCTATATTTCTAGAGAGAATCCCTAAACTTAGGGAACCTGAACTTTTACAATGGAAAGTAAGCAAACCTGTTTTCTGCTCTACGTGGAGACAGTGGTTTTCCAAAACCACTGACCTATGGGACATCCTAGAAAAGTTAATCCAGAACCAAGGCAGGTGATGTCAGCTTATAAGACAGGCAGAGGCACAATAAACCCATGGAGAATGGTCTCTTAAAATCGGGTTATTAGCTGATATTTTAACTAAGGTCTCTTTATAAGTCTGTTGCACGTGTTTTCAGAAGATAAACAACAAGCTTATGAGATCAGGATTTTTCAGGTGGAAAACTGAAGCAACGAGAAATGAGGAACTATCCCCAAGGTCAAATAACTCCTTATCCATGAAGCTAAACTAAGAGCTTGTTTTAACTGCTGTGAGTTACATCTAATGAACCGTATATTGTTCTCCTCTACCACAGATGCTAGTAGCCATGCAGTCATTAGCAACCCTATAATCCATACATATCACACTAGAAGATAGAGCAATTATGTCTCTGCTTGAAAAAGAAATAGGACAGTTCGATATTTTTACATTCAGATGTAAATACCTATGCACTTTTCAACCCTAAGAATATGATGCATGTTTGAGGTTTGGGGGATTCCAATAGGATACAGTCTTTAGTTCTTTCTTTATTTTATAGACAACTGTAGCATAAGTTTCAGGTGGACATTAGGAAAACGGAGTTCTAAACTAACTGTATCATCCCAGGAAAAATACTTTCCCCACATCGCTCCTGAGATTCCTTTAATATAAAGCAAAATCATGATCTCTAAAGTTGTTCTAACTCAACATTCAAGGCACTCATGTTCCCTCCTGATTCTAATATTTAATTTAATTCTCATTAGAAACAGGCAGTCTATATAAAACATTAACTATCCTTATGGAGTAAAAGCTAGACCACGAAAGAGTTCTCATGCCTGTGCTAATTTACCAGAACCCCCTCAAGCTGAACTTGGGTATAGTTTCAGAATGTTTCTCCATACACGTTCCAAGTAGCTACTGTACATTGATTAGAATTGGTCTGAGAGATAAGTCCTTTCTTTTCCCTTTGGAAGATAATGCAGATGGACACTTTGAAATTACTGAGATTAATGGAACAGTTGTGGAAAAAACAACTGTACTCTTTTACCACTTATTTTTAAAAATTGGGGAGATCCAGTGATGAGCAAGACTGCCATTCTCCTGAAGGACCTGAAGTATGGGAGAAGACAGGTAAATAACCACATGTGACACAGTGCATGAAATTCTCTACTGTACATATTTGTAATGAAGAGATGATCAGAAGGGAGAACAAATGTGCCTAGGAGAAGACTTCAAAGAATTAACATTAGATATGAGAAACAGTTAATTAATTGGGGCAAAAGGAAGGGAGTATACACAGAAAATACCTAAGAGTAACACATCCAGACACATAATTTGGTACGGCTATTATGGCGGCAATACAGCATATGAGGGACAGAAATGAAGCCTAGTCAAAAGTAACAGCCAGAGTTGTATGACATCGGGGGAGTCATTCCGTTGTACTGTAGGATGTGGCACTTAGTGAAGAGTGTTTGAGGCAGAAGAGCTAACATAATCAGATTTTAATTTTTAAAATTTATTGACAACTTCGTGAAAGATCCCTATCAGGGGAATAAGAACAGAGGCCGGAAGCAAGTCAGAAGTTACTGTAACAGTCTAGAGAAGAGATACAGTTTCATCTCGGGCAGAAATAGTAGGGATGAAAAGGAATGGATTAGCAGAGAAGCTTTTAATTAACCTAGATATCTAGTAAACACCTGGAATGGAAGAGAGAAGAATCTAGGTTGATAGGTTTGTGCCTTGAGAAACTGTGTGGTCAGTTAAATAGTTAAATAGAAGGACAAAATCTGAGATGCAGGATGAGGAGGGGGAGCATGGAAAATTCCATGTTGGACAGGATGACTTTAAGATACTAAAAACCATCCAAGGGGAGATATGCAATGGAAAATCTGAGCTGTAGCTTTGGACTTTGGAAGGAGTGTCACGCTACAGGATAGCTTAAAGGAAATAGCCATTTTAAGGTTAAGAAAATACCAGGAAAATATTGTTTAAAATCCCAAAAGAAAGTAATATTTCAAGAAGCAAGGAGCGTCAACGAGGAATCAGTTAATAGAAGAAGGAAATGGTCTGTGTGGGTCCTACTAAAAATTCACAGGTCTTCTTAGCCAGGACTGTTTCTTTGGGAGCACAGGCAAAAGGACTGATTAAGAAGTGAAAAAATCAGGTCCAATAGGCCTACCATCAAATTAGGATGCTTTGTGATGAAAGCAACAGAAACCCAACTACAATTAGCTTTTGTCTGAACTGACTTACGATAGTTCATAACAGAAATTCAGAGGGAAAACTGGCTCCGGGATTACTTAAATCAGCAGCTGAAAGTAATCAGGGGATTTCCCTTTGCTTTGGTCTCGGCCATCTTCAGCAAGCTTCATCCTCAGACTGGTTCTCCTGGAGCATGAACACAAACTGTAGGTGCAAGTTTGTATATTTACATTCCAGAGAGAGAATAGAGAGACGCCCACCTACCAGCATGGACAAAAGGTCAAATCTGTCCATTTTATTAGGCAAGCTTAGACACAAAATGGACCCTGGACTGATAAAAATAATGGGCAAAAAAAAATCAAGGTGCTGTTAAACAAAATTTACCTGAGGTTGGGTCAGGTGGATAGTTGAACAAAGTTGGTTTCTATCAGGGAAGACGGGGGGGGGGGGGGGACAGTATGTTGTGTAGGCAACCAAGAGGGCCCACGCATCACCACACACACAGCAGAAGAGCTCGCAACCATTAGTAGCCGAAGGAGAAAGATGCACAGCCACCTGGTAACATTGTGCTTTTGTCTTTGGTTCTTTTAACTACTGTTCTGTGAGATTTGATCATGCTTCTATGCTAACGGAGCAGGTGAGGGAGGAAAACACTGCCAGTAGGAAAAAGACCCCAAGATCAAGGGACTAAAACCTCGGAGACACCAGGCGCTAATGGGACTAACGGTACAAGACAGAGATGGCTGGCAGAGATGAGGGACTGGGGGGGTAGACATGCTTGAGGTTTGGGGAAAAGCTGGGGGAACTTCCCTCCTGAAGCTGAGAGAATCCTGACTCCTGTATTTCCTGCAAAGTAGGAAAGGGCAGAGGGCATTTGGTAAGAATGACGGGTAAGTGGTATAATCGGGAGTTTGTAAGAGAAGTTCTCTTTTTTGCTTCTCCTTATCATCCTTTTTCAGGTTCTAAGTCAGAGCTTCTATGTGGTGTCCTTCGCCCTCCTGACGTGCTCTTTGGCTCTCCCTGTCTCATGCCTGTGCTCTCAGGTCACTTGGGTGCTATCCGTTTTAATCCCATGCCCTTCTCTGTCTACTTCTGCGCCTCTGACCACCCTAATTTCCTGCCCTTTGTCTCCCTTGCTTTCCCTCTGGCGCTTTC
This sequence comes from Taxidea taxus jeffersonii, assembly GCA_003697995.1. Taxonomy (NCBI): domain Eukaryota; kingdom Metazoa; phylum Chordata; class Mammalia; order Carnivora; family Mustelidae; genus Taxidea; species Taxidea taxus. The sequence goes on along the minus strand of RCUC01141969.1, from coordinate 39,326 downwards.
CACTCACATATATATTTCTCCACTGTCTTCTGCCATGACCTTCAACCCCACTGTCTGAGAGAAAGCTAAAGATCCCACTTGAAGAGTATGAAAATAATCTTGTTTCATCCAAAATAGCTTATATCGAGGAAAAAGAAATATACAGAGGTGATGCATAACAAAATAAAGCCAAAATGCCATAAGAATAATGTTTCTAATTTTTGTGATGAATATATTATTAGTGAGCACTTGATGAATGTTGTATTTACATGAAAGAGTGGCAAAATATTAAACAATACAAATTAAAATATGAGGGTTAAAATTCACTTTCCAAAACTATCTCATCATAGTGTATTCAGTAATTATAGCTTTAGGTAATTGTCAAATGTTTTTATTTTTCTCAACACTTTGTAATTTTCATTTATTCAAAATCAGTGGCAACCCATGCCAGTCATGTCCTCACTTGCCAAGAAATCTGGCCACGGAACTGTAAACTACTTGTCTATTTTACATAATTTTCTTGTTTCATTTGTGCAAATATTACTGTTCAGTACGACATGACAGCAAGAGCTTGATTTTCGGTTACAGAGAGTGTTTTTGAAATAGACAAAAGGCTAAATTCTGGACTGGGCCAATTTTGCTTTCTTTTTATAGGAAATGGATATAGACTTTTCTCCTTTCAGTAGTAGCATGACCTACATAAATTGTGTGTGGCTGTGATTTTCTCATTTTCTCCCACAAGAGGGAGAAATATCCCCTCCCCCGCTGCCCTCCTGCTGCCACGAAAGGGGAAAAAGTGATCACAGGAGCTCTGAATACAATTTTTGTTGAGCTTGTTTTTTTTCTTCACCTTAGGTGACCAGATCGATAGACAGTCCAGCAGCTGAGAAAAAAAAAAAAAAAATCAGATGACTGGAAAACAGCCAGAGACAGTTTCTCTAGTGCAGCAAGGGTCCATTCTGATATTACAAAATTTAAAATAAATGCTATATAAGCAGACGCTCATATCTCAATAAATTTACAAATGGAAAATGCAGACATTAAAATGAGTCATAAGAATACTAATGTCGGAATCACTCTTGTATTCCCATATAATGAAACAGACTTTCCAAGACTATCAGGGGTTTCCCACCTTTCAGAATCATGGGTCTTTACAGACAACAATTAATGTGCGATAACCACAATGTAGCCAATGCTACTCACTGGGCCATGGGCTAGGATGGCTTCTCACACAGATAACATTTACAGGGAGCAGCGTGGGTGCCTGGGGATCAAACGGAACAACCAGCCTGAAAACCAGCTGTGCTAGCCAGGCAGTCTTCCCTCCCTGTCTCCACAAGAGACGTAGCTCCTGAACCTTGACTGGCTCTCAGAAAGCACGATGGGACTCATACGTCAAAACTTATTCTCCATTCCAGGGAATGTATCCATTCAGACATCTGTTCACTCTGCTGAGCTCTCATACTGGGTGAGGCATCACAGAAATCAGCAAGCCACAAAAAACTCAGGGACGTGACGGCTTTAGACTTTGCTCCCGGGCCCAGAATATGCTTTGGATCTTAGTGATGTGACTTTAACTAGTTCTACACCATTCAACTAAATTCTTATCTTTTCTGGAAAATCTTACTTGACATCACTTGTCTGGCCTTCAGGAATTCTGAGACAAGTGTCTTTCTTACGTGTCTTTCTGTTCTAATTTCTACTGCAGTTTGTAAGGTAAATGACAAAGATAGTAGCTATACCAGTTAACATGTATTGTTTATCTTACACCAGCGTTAAGAGATTTAATTGCCCTGTTTTATTTAATTCTCACAACTGTTCTTATCCTGATGAGAATGTCTCCCCTCAACTCTGACTCTGTTCTCTGTGGACATGGGTGGGTTGGGGGGTCCACAAGACTCAGAGGGTTCCTTCTGAGACAGGTCCTTCCTTAGCTGCCTCAATACCACAAAATGTCCCAGGACTAATAAGTAGCTTTATCAAGGAGACTTTGGGTTACACCTTTCATGACCTCATCAATACCTCTAGAAAAGGTTGACCAAGCTTTCTTATTCTTTCCAAATTGAAGTGAAAGTCCACTTTCTTATAAATTTAAGGGTCCATGAGAATCATGCCATCTTACCTTTTTTGTCTGTTTAGCTTATTTACATAATTTTCCCAGTGTACTCAACTATTTTAATGAATCTTTATATTCCTCACCCAAGTATTTAAGGGCACCGAGAAAGACAGTCATAGTTACCGAATACCGATTACATGAACTGAGTTATTCAATACTCACAACCACCACTTCCATACACACTACCATGTTCATTTTATATAAGAGGAAACTGAGGCACAGAGAGGAAAAATGCCCCATTCAGAATTTACAACACAAAGTGAATGTGAACAGGACTGAGAAACAGCCCATCTGATTCTGCAGCCTTCCTTCTTATCCCCCTTATTGTCCCCCCCCACTTCTTGTCCCTCTGCCTCCCCCACTCTACAAAACTCTGAGTAGATTTAAATGTCCTTATGTAATGAACTTCAGTTGCATGCTGTGTCCAGACTCACCACATAAAGTAGGAGTTCCTAGAAGGTAGCGACCAGTCCCATGACTTGCTGATCAATACCCACGGTTCTGCATGCAGGGATTACTCCATAAACATCAATGACTTTTGAGTGGCGATCAACAGTTTTGTCCAACTTGCATGGATTTATGTGGACAAAAATTCTAGAAAAAGAAAGGTGACACTTCCCAGAAATTCTTTAAGAATCTAACTCCAGTAATTTTTATGTATCAGTAAGAAAAGAGTTTGCTTTTAAGGATTCAAATTTGAAGACAATTGAGCATCTAGTCAAAAGTGTACGATAAAGAATTCTAAAATTCTATAGCAAATCCTAACTTTGCAAGCAGTGGAAATGATATGTCTGTGCTCCTTATAAGGGGAAATATATGGCTTTCATGGATGCATGATAAAGGTATTCCAAATTAGCATTGCATAGGCACACATACCCACAATGACTGACTTAATAGTTTCTACAGCAGAAAAGGAAGCCATTTTCTAATTTTGCCCATATTTAGTATTGAAACTTCTTTCTTTTTTTTTTTTTTAACTTACTTAATTTATTTACTTGTCAGAGAGAGCGAGCGAGCACAGGCAGACAAAGCAGCAGGCAGAGGCAGAGGCAGAGGAAGAAGCAGGCTCCCTGCCAAGCAAGAAGCCCGATGCGGGACTCGATCCCAGGACGCTGGGATCATGACCTGAGCCGAAAGCAGCTGCTTAACCAACTGAACCACCCAGGCGTCCTGAAACTTCTTTATTATATATGTACATAATATATAGTATACTCTATTTCAAAGGATAAGTCTATTTAAAATTTAGACCGAATTTTACCTTAATGATCTTAAGTGGACAGTTATAGTGGTTTTTTGTCATAAAAATGATTTTAAAAATAAACTGACAATATGCAGTAATCAGATGGTTTAAAATGTTGTTAATAAGCAATGAAAGTATCTTTGGTATCCAGATGCTGAATCCATTTGTTGAAGATATGCCCATCTTAATGTTTTAACTTTTTTTTTTTTTTTTAAGATTTTATTTATTTATTTGACAGAGAGAGAGAGATCACAAGCAGGCAGAGAGAAGGGGGAAGCAGGCTCCGTCCAAGCAGAGAGCCCGATGTGGGGCTCAATCCCAGGACCCTGAGATCATGACCCGACCCGAAGGCAGAGGCCTAACCCACGGAGCCACTCAGGTACCCGCCCATCTTAATGGTTTAGAATACACATTATATCTACTTCATTCTTACTCTAGGAATTATGAAAAAATTATTTCTCTAAAGGTGGGGGTAATGTAAGAAGCATACATATTATCTCGAAAGAGAATAAAAAATTTGCTGATACCTAAAAGAACAATTTTGTAAAAACTGGGGCTAACTTTTTAATCTTTAGTAATTCAAATACCTATCTTTAATCTCATGAAAATTCTAATGTGTTGTATTATACGTACACTGGATTTTTTTATTTGACAAATTAGAAAAATATTGGAATTTCTGGCTTAAAACTTACAATAGACACAAATATAAATAAGTGGTAGTGGATTTTCATCACATAAATAATTTGAAAAAAAATGCTCTCAGAAATTTTTTCTACTTAAATGTTATTCTCAACTGAATATCTAAAATTAGCCTTCTAGGGGCGCCTGGGTGGCTCAGTGGGTTAAAGCCTCTGCCTTTGGCTTGGGTCATGATCCCGGGGTCCTGGGATAGAGCCCCACATCGGGCTCTCTGCTCGGCAGGGAGCCTGCCTCCCCCCTCTCACCTGCTTGCATCTCTGCCTACTTGTGATCTCTCTCTGTCAAATAAATAAATACAATCTTTAAAAATAAAAATAAAAATAAAATTAGCCTTCTGAAAAGAACATTTCATAGTATGTACTGCCATTTTTAGGAGAAAAAGAGCCCATAAATTCATGTTTAAATGACATAAAACAATGTTAAATATCAATTCACTTTGATTCTATGATAAAAAAATCCTAGTATAATGAACCACTATTATTCATTTATTTCAAATTCAATTTATTAAAAATGTACTCAGTGCCTTAAGGCCTTTGGGAATGCACATAAAAACAAAAAAATATATTAATTAAGCATATCAACAGCCCAACTCCTCATTAAAAAGAATAACAGGTTTAACCAATGCCACACCATAAAGATATAGTTCACATTTCATGTACATAGGATTTAACTATGATAGCTTGTTTACCATCTAGGCTCTATGAAGACTGATAAAAAGATTTAATTGAATTTTTATTTTTTATGTTTATTTTTGCTTATGTATTTATTTATTTATTTTGGTTAAGGAAGGCTTTACAAGCACTTGGATCTGTTCAAGTAATGATGTGACTGTTAGGTAACATCCAACAGAAAATCTGTCATGGAGCTTCTCTAGGACATAGGAAAGTCTTTTGGAGTTTCATCCACAGGCCAGATCTTGATCATGTAATGGTTTCTTAGCACAAGAGTAGTTCTTTCTCTTCTCCCGCTATCTGACATTGAGTTTGTTATGCGTTCTATTAAAAGACTGAAAATAAGTCTCTAGTAAAGGTAAATTCTGTTAGTAGCCACTGTAAGTGGATACCTCTGTACTTTTTACTTTAGACATCACATGACCCCATCTGCCCTAAATATCTCCTCTGCTGGTGACACACAACACTTGAACTGTCAACTATGAGCCCGAAAAAATAAACCCAAGATGCAATTTCTGAAATAGGTAACTATGGGTTGTTTATACAATACACAGAAGTAAAGACAGTGAGCTAGCCTTGCCATTAGCAAAACCGTACAGATAAATTTATCAGACCAGCTGGCTTTCACGTTGGAAAGTAACAATATCCAGAGGGAACTGAATGGGTAGATTTGTGTTGTGCTGGTGGGTATGTGTAGAGAGAGCTTTCAGCTCTGGGCTGGGGGCTTCTAACAAAAAACAGTCGGAGTGCTGTCTAAAGTGGGAAAAAAAGAAGGTGCATCATAAGGAAAGAAAAATGTTCAAGAAAAAATCTCTTCCTGCTTCTTGGTTTTGCTTAAGGCTAGCTCTGACCTAATACCATATTGGTCTACTCACATACTATCTATCTAGCTAGCTAGCTATTCATTCATTCATTTATTCATCCATTCACTTATTTTAAGCAGTAAAGCTCACATTGTTATTATTAAGGAATACTAATATTAATGTATCATAAAACAATTTTGATGGTGCCTGAGAGCCTGACAATAATTATCCAGCTATTACAGGTCACAGAGGCATCACACTCAGATGACTCAGATGGCTGGTTGGGTCTGTCCACAGAAACCTGCCACACTCCTTGAAGGAAAGAATGCAAATGCAGGATGTCACCAAATGGGTTTCATGAAGGTTGGGTTTGATTGAGAATAATAGCATTATAGAATCACAGAGTTTGCAGAAGTAATTTAAAGAACAGTGATTCCAGAAATAAGTTCTATGGACTTCCACAACATCTCTATGAAGATGTCATTGACCCGGTGTTTGAATGCTTGGCTGATTGTTGAAATGTTAGGCAACTAAAGGAATGTCTCATCATCACCAGGCTCTTGCTTATTCTCTAATGTTATCTTTTTCAGCTTAAAATATTATTTTTTTGCCATCCCCTAGCTTCCTCTGATGTGCCATGTCAACCTTGCTGTTCCTCAAACACACTGGGCCTCAGGACCTTTGCACTTGCTCATTCTCAGTCAGTGTTTACAAAATATTTACTGAACCAAAGAATGGAAAGTACCACCACCAATGGCAAAGTCAGAAACCGAGGTGTGTTTTATGCTCTATCCTCCCTTTAAACGCCAACATCTAATCTATAACAAAGCCCCACTGATAATTTTTCTAAAAGAACGCTCTACCTCTTTTCACTGTCACCTCCTAGATCGATAAAACTGCTTCTAATTTGCTACTTCAGGTCTAACTTCAGTAAATTTATTTGTAATAATGTAGTTAGGTGATGTCTTTAAAATACAAATCTATCCATCTCCTTACTTAAAAGTCTGCGGTGTTCATTTCCCTGAAGTAAAATCAAAACATGATTCTGACATTTTTTTTCAGCCTTGTCTTTCCCTGACTTCTTTATCTATTCAAAGTGTCTGATTAGAGGGGCACCTGGGTGGCTCAGTTGGTTAAGAGTCCAACTCTTGATTTCAGCTCAGGTCATGATCTTGGGGTCCTGGGATCGAGCCCCTCATGGGCTCCCCGGCTCAGCAAGGAGTCTGGTTGTGATTCTCTCTCCCTCTCCCCTATCTTCCATGTATGAACTCTCTCTCTCAAATAAATAGATCTTTAAAAAAAAAAAAAAGTGACTAGAGATACTTCCTCCAAGAAGTCTTTACCAATCTCCCTGAACTGCCCTGGGTGTTCCAGCTAGGGAACTTTTAAAAACGCACTGTATTATATTTGCTTGCTTAATTATATCTCTGCTCCTAATAGGATTCTAAGCACTCTCAAGTCAAAGAGCATTGTCTATCTTATTCATTACTGGCCTCCAGAGCCTAGCATAAGTAAATACTCAATTTAACATAAATTGTTAAAAGAAGGCAGGGATCCGGCCCTGAATCTCAGGATGTCACCTTAATCTTAGATCGGACGTGTCGGTGTTGGTGTGGTTACAGATAGAGGGGTTACTCCTCTGAGGTTTCTTGAATGTGTCAGGAGCAGTCTTCAAATAGTGATGAGATCTGGATGATACACTTAGGCTGTCCTACAGACTAAGCGAGGACTACTTCATTCAGCAGTTCTGTCCCGAGGCCCAACTACACACCAAACACTCTTCGAGGTGCTGGACAGAGTGGGGGGAAAGTCAGGATCTCAGCTCTGAGCTTACATAGTCCTTAGGGAGACAATGAACAAGTACACACAGAAACAAAACAAAACGAAATAAAACGAAACAGCAAGATCACTTCTGATAAGCAAAGGTCCTCTAAGGAAGCTAAGACCGGGTATGATGATAGAGTATCTGGGAGAGGAACATTTCTATACGGAAGGGTCAGGGAAGGCCTTTCCTGCCTGATGAAGGAATGGGAGAGTGGCGTTGGTGACCGGATAGTACCGATCGACACATGCAAATTTCTTCTTTTTTTTTCTTCCCCACATGCAAGTTTCTAAGGGGGAAGCGGTTTCTGAAAAGGCCTAAATTGGTGTGTCCCAGGGGCAGAAAAAGTGGTGTGGCTGGCAAGGGGCCAGATTACATCCAGCTCTCTAACCACCGTGAGTGAGAGTCATCATCATACTTGAAGCTGAATGGGAAACCGTGGGAGCATAGTCATCACTTAGAAAACCAAAGTTCATCTACACAGAGTCCAATATATCTCCAAACTAATACAGTGATTCATGTGGCACACGTATCTGATACTGCTTCTGTTTAGTAACTCACAAATCATTGTAATTAGGAGGCTGGTGAAAATACTGCACTCTCCCCTCCCTCTTCTTTGTTTCTTTTCTTTTATTCAGCAAGCTCCCAAAGTCACTAGCCCTGGGGGGAGATAAAGGGATGAATAACCTCATTCAGCTCAAAGAAACAACAACAAAAAATTCCCCATTGGATGGTTCATTGCAAACAGGCAAAATGGTCATTGTTTAGCGGATGGGGTTTCCTCTCTTTAGAATCCAAGCAATGACTAATGATTTTCCTCCAAAGCTCCCACTTTTAAAAGAATGAATAAGCCCCAAAGGCCTCGGAGAGATGAGTATTACTTTCCTCCTGGTAGCTCAGCTAGTGACTGAGAGGGAAAAACAAGCTGGACAATATTTCAAAGCCAAGACCTATTTATGTGACCATACATACTGCACCTCTGTCCTCCTAAATTGTTTGGTATCCAAACAGTGTTTACGCCTTTCTACGTATTTTCCGCCTTATCCATAAACTCACTGATCTGAGGTGGACTTGCTTCGAATATGCTTCTGGGCTATGCTCACATCAGCATTATTCCCTTGCTTCCCAGAGAGCGCCATCCCTGGGACCCGACCCAGTGCTCAAAGACTCCTCTGAAATTGGATGATCAGTGGTCACATTACACAAACACCAATCTTACCAAACTTAGGTATTTATTTGCATAATTACATTTTCTAGGGACAAATTTCCAACAACACTAACAACAACAGACTACTACAAAATAATTACTTGCCTTTTTGAAGCAAAACAGCATACGGAATGCTAATGTAAGTTTCAACGCATTGCTTTCATTCTCTCATCTCTATTATGAAAAATGTCATGGGTTAATATATTTGTGCCCCACTGGGAATTAAAGAGGAAACAAAATACTTAGCATTTGTAATGAGGTCATGCATTAATGTAGGAAGGTCATGCCAGATCACGTATAATAGATATGGCAACATTATTTTCCACGGTAGCCAAAGGGGACTCAACTCAATGAGAGGTAATGCTTTGAGAAATATTTATTTCTGATGTGAAAGGAAATAGAACCAGAGCATTCCGGGTGATGGAAGCCATAAATAAGATCTTCCCACAAAGGATTAGAAAGCAAAAATACTCTTCCCACAAGCTATATCACCTTGAAGTTCAAGGACCAGGTGAAGAGATCACAGTATTTTCTGATGGTGGTGTAATACACATCGCCCAAACTTCATATGTTGAAATTGAGTTTAGTTCTTGGGAGAAATTCTCAGATAAGATGAACTAAACATGGGTGTTAGAGGCATTAAAAGAAAGTTATAGACAGCCAATAACTTTAAATGGAGTACAACGTCATATATTTTAATATTCATCGGCTAAAAATTAGCACGGGCTGTTTATAAAATCAATCTTACTGAAAAGTTTGGTTTCTTATAGGTTCCAGATCTATTTTGCAAAAGACAAAACAAAAACTTAGTTTGAGAATTTTAGAAGTGACAGCTTATAAATTAGCACCTTTAGCATTCAGGTTAAAAACCGAACATACTGCACTTAAAAGAAAATGCAACTATTTATTTGAGTCATTTTGAATCGGAATCTTTATATACTATTTCATATCTTGTAAGACTCATTACTATATATTGTTTTATATAATGAAAATTTTAGCAAATAAACATAGTATATTAACTATTGAAAGAAAAGTAAGGTTAACCCAAACAGGTAATTCACAAAAGAAGACATGTAAAGGATCATTAAATATACACAGCATGTTAAATATCAATAGTAATCAAGTAATGAGTAAAAAAATTACATCAGGTCCTCTCTGTTCAATAAGCTAATTATAAATGACTATAGTGCAGTACAGAGGTTACTAGGAATCTAAAATTATCTCATAAGCGGCTTATTTTAAATACTACTTACGGGCATTCCCATGTTGGCTGTCACTCTGGGAGGAGAATATTTAGTAATCAATTTCTAGTAATGAATCTTAATGAAATAATGAAGAAATGTAAAAATACACATACGAATATATAGATCAGAATACTGTCTTTAGTCATGAATGTTTGGAAACAGCTGAAGTATTCCACAAGAAAGGATTAATTCAGGGGCGCCTGGGTGGCTCAGTGGGTTAAGCCTCTGCCTTTGGCTCAGGTTACGATCCCAGGGTCCTGGGATCGAGCCCCGCATCGAGCTCTCTGGTTCCGCGGGGAGCCTGCTTCCTCCTCTCTCTCTGCCTGCTTCTCTGACTACTTGTGATCTCTGTCTGTCAAATAAATAAATAAAATCTTAAAAAAGAGGATTAATTTAGACACCAATATTATATTTGCATACCAAAATACTACACAGTCATTAAAAGCAGTGCTATATTTTTGTGGAGATGGTTAGGGAAATTTCCATTCTTTGTCCTGTTTCCTTTCAGGTAATTTAATTAGTGGACACTCCTGCCTTCTCTTCATCTTGTCACATCTCAGCATGGAGAAATAACTGAATCTGATTTGTGAATTTGGGCACAGGGAAAGGGTATCAGGACCCTGACATTTCCTCTTGGCAGTGAATTTTCCTGCAGGTAACATAAGCAGCAGTTTACTCTTACTTAAAATTATCTGGCTAGGACTACTAGAGATGGTGGGTATGTTGTTTAAATTTGGGGTCAGTATTAAAATGGACCCTTTTTATAAACTACATCTCCCAAACTCATATGTATCAATATTAAAAATGAAATTTTGGTCCTTTCCTGCCAACACTTTGTCTTATGCTGCTAATATTCAGAAATTGGACAAGGAAGAGAAGTGCTCTTTATTGCCCCCTCAACATGTCAACATAATAGAAGAATATTTAAAATCATAGAAGACGTGTTCACAATGTATTGCTAAATGGGAAAAAAGAGACACAAAAGCTATAGAGTATAAAACATTACACAAGATATCCTAACAATATTTATCTCTGCATAGAGATCAACGAGTGCTTCATATTTAATTTTTTTCTATTTTAGCTTACATGTGGTTTCAGGATTTTCTGCAATTAGTTTGTGTGATTTTTCTAGGTATACTTGCAGTGTTGCTTTGAGAATTATTGTGGAATTCTAGAATCTTCTTCCAAAAAGGCTGTTATACACAGAAGAGAAACATGTCTGAGTGTAATGACAGCCCTGATTCTATATGAAGACAAGGTACTAAGTTAGATGAACTCACTAGTCCATCCTGGAACTAGGACTAGTCCCCACATGTTTGATAACTCTGAGAGAATATAATTGCTAGATTTTAAATTGCTTTCTCTGGCGATTTTACCACAGAAAAACTGAACACCTATGTGAGCTTTTAATTTCCTAATGTATTTGTTATCTGACCAGAGCTGTGGGAGATGGTAGCTCTGTAGTCAGATTTATCCAAGGGCTGTTCCCTTTGCCTATCTGGATATTCAGAGGTTCAATGGAATGCCTCAGATTTGTGTTAAAAGGCAGAGATTCTTCTCCAAAAAGCTATTTTTCAGAAATACATTTTGTTCATTAACTACTTGAGAGGACTTTGAATGTTAACATTTTTTTTTCTTTCATGAATGTATGCATGAAATTTCATAGTAGGGTCATAACTCCAGCCTGTAAAATTCTAAGTAACTCCTCATGAAGAGTTGCTCCCTACTCTGCTCAGCCCAGCCTACCTCTGTCTGGTGATATACTCTCAGAAACACCCATTTGTGACAACTTTAAATTTCAATAACTCTGGGTGACCACATGTCAGAAACAAATTATAAGCATATCAAAGCATAATTAGCAAAGTGTAAAAACAGCACATTTTAAAATCTTCAAGCGTCCACAAAACTACCGTATTTTATGCTATAGTCAATCTGATTTCTCAATTTGTTGAGGAATATTTCATTTGCTGCTGCATGATTTCTTGAAATTGCATTCATAATCTTAGCCTGTGCTCTTCCAACATGTTTCGCTATGAGGAATAAATAGCAATTTACCATGCTTGTTTCCATAATAGTCTTACTCATAGAAAACAGGCATCTAAACTCAAAAACATAAACATATTGCACAGGAACATTTATAACTTTCTTCCCTAGAAATATGGAAGTCTAATGATGCTTCTTATCGGAATCATGGATTTTTCTATTTGTAGTGCGTTCAGGTCCCTTAACATGCTCCAGAAGAGTTTCTGATGTCCCTCTGCTTTAAACTATATATGGACACTACCAATGTATAGGCATTCAAATACACATTTAATTAAAAATTTCAGCAATTAGACTGGGTCTCTCTGCCCTTTGACCAAGTAGATTTCAGGACTAAGCACACAGCTGTTCAGCTCGTGCACAGAACAACCTAAGAGCACAGCTCCAGGGCGGTACCACTCACATAGGATATATGGTGGATCATATCCCCAGAGTCATTTCTATCTCTTCTACATGTATACCAGATGCCAGATTTAGCCCAAGACGACAAAGTTTATAGGTCAAAACCAGCAGAGCCCAAGGCCAGAAGAACAAACTGTGGGGTTGAGGAGAATCTTATATGCCCAGAGAGGTCTTAGAATGCTGACGAGTGATTGAGATCCCCAACCTTCCTGACAGCAACATATCCCAGATTTAATCTGAACAGAATTATTAGTAGACGTGCAGACATTAAGTAATTCATCTGGCCAGAGGATGCAAGGACAAGAAGAAAACAAAGAACAGGCATGAACTGAGTGTTCTTCTGGGTTGGTTACATTTATAGGTGGTCAACCCTTTGTTCTCCTAACAACCTTACAGAAAATTTATTTTATTAGGTAAATTAGATTTGTGTCTTGGATAATAAGGAAATAACAAAGTTCTTATTAAGTAATGCAAAGAAAGAAAATATAAAAAGAGAAAGAGGCAGCAAATAGAACACCAAAAACAAACAAAAAAACAAAGTCCTTAACCCTAAACCAGCAAGTGGATAGGTTTAACTGGCATTAATATGAATACAGATTGGCCAAAGGAGAAAAGTTTTTCTCATTCTTACTGTTTTCAATTCCAGTGACCTGAAAAAATTAAACTTCCCCAAAATGATACAAATGATTTTCTTGTCACTAATGGGGAAATGCTCATTTGTTTAATATTGCTTTGTTGAAATATTCTTAGACCTTCATTTCAATATATAATCAAAAGCAGATAGCGAAGAAAGAAGCAGTAACTCTCACATTATTTCTGCATTATTTTTTGCATGGGGCCTCACAGTTGAGGTTAAAAGAGTAATAGAACACAGGATTATCATTCATTCTTGCTGAAAACAATGCTAACCAAGGATCAAAGTGTGGAAAATGAAAAAGACTGCTTGCTTAATTTAGTCTCAGTATGTTCTAAAGGCCATTAAAGTGCCCAACACCTTTACAGTATCTCCCTTTTATATCTGCATCCATTTAGGTAGATTATTCTTAAGATAATTTAGTTAACCAAGAAACAGATGGGCATGGTGCAATTCCTTCTCACTGCACTTTCCCTCAGGTTCTTTTTTTTTTTTTTTTAAAGATTTTATTTATTTATTTGTTATAGAGAGAGAGAGCACAGGCAGACAGAGTGGCAGGCAGAGGCAGAGGGAGAAGCAGGCTCCCCACCAAGAAAGGAGCCCCATGTGGGACTCGATCCCAGGGCGCTGGGATCATGACCTGAGCCGAAGGCAGCTGCTTAACCAACTGAGCCACCCAGGCATCCCTCCCTCAGGTTCTTAATGACAAATGTATTACAGTTATTTATTACCAATAGATTGAAAGTGTCAGTACGGTTCAATTCATAGCAATCTTCCACTTTTAAAATGTTTTGGAAACTGGGCTTCTTCCCAATGCTGACAATGCACATGGTTTGCTTTCTGGGGGACTATATTCCTTAGGAGTACTTTTCTTTATGTTTATTACCTCAGAAAAATGAAGGTACCATCTGCTCTTGCCTTGTAGTTGTTTAAACTGTTTAGAACCTTGGGTCATAACAAGAATAACTCTGGTGTATTTTCACATACTTAATTTCATCTGCAAATAGCTAGGCAGCCCTATCTTTTAGCCCTACAATAGATGACAATGAAAACAAAATGACCTGTAGAAGCAAGATGTTTTCTAGGATAGGTAAACACTTGAGACACTCCAATTGGTCTGATAAAGTGACAGAAAAACAGTTATGATTTCACACCTCAGTGTCATAAATATGCATATGCTATACAAGGAAAATCTTTATGATTAATTTATATCACATGATGTTAGATAAATACTTGCACTTACAGACAATCTATTTAATCTTTCTTCTGAAACAGTTTAAGACAGGAAACAGACATAGGTCAACAGGCACATTATACAGACAAGATAATTATTAGAATGACTGCAAATTCATTTCATAAGAAATAAAATTATTAAAGTAAGTTTCATAGGAGCTATACAAACTCTAACTCTTCTTAATAGATAAACAATGCAAATGGGCAATAATACAGCATAGAAATGTGCAAATGTTACATCAAAAATTAAATGTACTCTAGTTTTTTTTTAACCTAGGATCCGTGAACACCTTAAAATTATATGCAAAATTTTGAGGGTCTTGTGCATTTGTACTTCCCTTTTTTTTTTTCTAAGATTTTATTTATTTATTTGACAGATAGAGATCACAAGTAGGCAGACGGCAGGCAGAGAGAGAGGAAGGGAAGCAGGCTCCCTGCCAAGCAGATCTCAGGACCCTGAGATCATGACCTGAGCCGAAGGCAGAGGCTTAACCCACTGAGCCACCCAGGCGCCCCCATTTGTACATTTCTAAGAAAGGGTCTGTCCATAGATTTTATCAGTTTGCCAAAAGGTCTAATCTGTAAGTGTACAAATACAAAGCATTCTAATAAAATATTGTTTTTATTTAATTCGTCAGCTGTTCTAGTTTGTTTTTTTAAAAAAGCACTGTTTAAATACACTAGGTACAGAAAACTAGACTCATAAAACATCTGTCATTTTTTAAAAAGGGATGGTAAACTGCAAGGCAACACAGGGGATTCAATAAAGGGAGATTGTTACAAGCGTTCAAACTGTTAGAAAAATAGACTAAATAAAGCCAAAGCTGAGCATTTGTTACATGAATATTTCTCAGCAAGAAATGCACATCAAGTTCCCAACATTGGCGTAGTAGTTATTCTTGTATTTTAAACAACAGGTTTGATTATATCATGTTGTATTTACTTATTTATTTATTCATCTATCCGGGGAGGGGTGGGGCAGTGGGAGAGGGAGAGAGAATCTCAATCTGACTGAGCTGAGCTTGGAACTGACGTGGGGCTCAAACTCACAGCCCTGAGCTCACCACAGTTCAAAAGTCAGAAGCTTAACCAATTGCGCCACCCAGGTGCCCCTGTATCATGCTGTTCTTGAAGAATTCTTATGGAAATATTAGCCTGGTTATTCTATTAGGCATCGCTATATATATACAAATTACTGCATAAAGATTCTGAAATGGAGTGTCTTATTTCCTTGTTGCCAACATTGTCTGTGGACGTAAAGTTTACTTTGCACCCATCAGTTAAATGATTATGTTGCCATGTCCATATTCTCCATATTCCCAAAGCTGACAAGTTACTTTTGTATTAACAAGGAGAAAATTATATCACATCTCAGTGCTCAAAGGGAAGATGGTATTTTGTATAATCATAAATACTTCTTTAAAGGGAAAACTATCAAGTATTTATAAGTAACAAGCTTACCTAGGGGCTTAATGGAGGAATAGGTTTACAGATAGAACAATATTGCATAATGATTATGTCTTCACCCTTCCTGATAGCTATAAAAACAAATACCCTGTCTATATTCAGGATGAGTGTATCAGATGCTTCAGTGAGAAAAACACTAGCTTAAATATCCATCCTTGTTAAACACATTCTTGCTTATAGCTCTGAGCCATCTCCTGCCCTCCTGTTTGCCAGCCTAGGCACCTTCTTTAATTTTTTAAGCACCTAAGATATTTTATTACAATTATATAACTCATTTCTCTGTTCTAACATTGTCTGTTCCAGTGTATACTATTGAAAGAACGAATTTGTACCCTGTAACCCAGCTGGCTTATATATATGTAGTCTAATGTTACATAGTGTAGTAGAGCTTCCAATGATTTGGTAAGGCTTCTAACAGGAAATAGTTTGAGGGGCGTCCCAGTGGCTCAGTCAGTTAAGTGTCTGCCTTCGGCTCCGATCATGATCGCAGAGTCCTGGGATCGAGCCCTGCATCAGGCTCTCCGCTCAGTGGGAAGTCTTCTTCTCCCTCTGCCTGCTGCTCTCCCTGCTTGTGCTCTCTTTCCCACTCTATCTCAAATAAATAAATAAAATCTTAAGAAAAAAAAAAAAGAAGTATTTTGAGTGCAGGTTGAACTCCAAATTTAAGAGTATTTTCACATAGAGATTTAAATAGACATCTATATTACAAAATGCTATGGCTCTTCAGTTTATTATAATTCTTGTTCCAAATGTCACCGAATACCATTTATAACTCTAAACAACCAAAAATTAGATTCCATAAAATTTTAGAACCTTAATAGTTGCTTTAAATTTCTGTAGTCCAAGAGTTTTCCAAACATGTTTCATTAAAAAATACCCCACAGGGTGAAGGTAGGTGGAGGAGCATAAAAAAAGAAGTAGGTCACAAGCGGAAAGGATATAGTTTTATAGGTCTTATATATTTGTCTTCCCTGTCAGCTCTTCCTTGATTAAAGAGTTTCACAGCCAATAATATTTTTAAAAGCATTGCTTTGTTCAAATTCCTTATACAAATGAGGCCTAAAGAAGTCAAATAATATACCCGAAGTCACATGATCTAGGTGGCAGCAGAACTTTTTCCCTATGTCAAATCAGTTAATATTAGATTCCATGTCCTTATTTATCTTTTGTGACATTTATCTATTTTCAGTTTTGTACACTGATATTTATTCATTACCGAACTAAAATGCTGAATCAGAAGTTAACAATATTGTTGTTCTAGTAGCTTGTACCTGTGACCTTACTCGTAAAGGCACAAACTATGAAATCCACGGAGTCCTGTGCTGGTTTACTAAATCCGGAAGAAGAACCAAAAGAAAACAGGGACCTTCTTCAGCCATGGGGAATTGCACCCTTTCCACACTTGCACAAACCTCCTTCCAAGCAGCTCTGAATTTAGACTTTCCTGCTTCCTACTATGTCCCAGAGATAGCTGGAAGATTTTCATTTATATAAGCTGGCCAAATATTTGATGGGCTCCCTCTGAGTTGACAGAGCTTGATACCGAGGATCAAGATGGAAATGAGTAGCCACGTGCCCTATCTTGAGGAGGAAGAAGGTGTTCAGGAAACAGAGAGTATTTCAAAAGATCTGGTTCACTGCTTATTTGCTGAATCATGCATTATGTCCTTTGGTTATTATGAAAATACGTACGTTCAGTCATACTATACCATAAGCAGAATTGCCCTAACTAATTAGGCGATGGCATTCAACATATATCTACTTAAAGTTCTCAACTATTTTTTTTAAAGATTTTATTTATTTATTTGACAGACAGAGATCACAAATAGGCAGGCAGAGAGCGGGGGGAGCAGGCTCCCCGCTGAGCAGAGAGCCCGTTGCGGGGCTCGATCCCAGGACCCTGGGATCATGACCTGAGCAGAAGGCAGAGGCTTTAACCCACTGAGCCACCCAGGCGCCCTGTTCTAAAGTATTTTAAGTCTCTCGCCACTGTACATCTTCTTTTCCAGAAAACTGTGTGCCTGCATAGGCACAGGTTTGTTTCAGTGGAAGGTCCCCTGAAACTGGCCGTGTGGTTTTCATCAGCACCACCTCCGAAAAGACTGCAAACTCACATCCCTGCAAGGCAACACTAACTCCTTGCAAGCATTATCTGCCTAGAGATGCCAAACACAAGCAATGGAAACCGCTTTGCAAGCATCATCTCGTTTCTTCTTTGCAATAACCTCAAGGTAAGTCCTATGTTTATCCCATCATCCAAATGAAGGAACCTAAGTGAGAGAACTTGATAACTGGGGCCTGGGTGGCTCAGTCGGTTATACCTCTGACTCTTGATTTCAGCTGAGGTCATGATCAGTCCAGGGTCGTGGGATCCAGCCCTGCACCGGCGCTCCCCGCTCAGGGTGGAGTCTGCTTGTCCCTCTCCCTCTCCTCCTCATTACCCACCCCCTTGCTTGTGGCCTTTCTCTCTCCCTCTCAAACAAATAAACAAACTTGAACAACTTGTTCAACGTCACAAAGTCGGTGAATAAATGGTGTAGGACTTGAGCCTTAGCCTGCCTGGTACAAACATATTCTTAAAGCGGATGCACTTAAATATATCAACTGCTTGAATAATGATTCTCTTGCTAGTGTGTGGACACATGTAAAAGAATGTAGTCTGATACCCTCTCATACTCCCCATCTCCATTCTTACGTGCGGAAGTCATACTCAAGTTACCGCATTCACCTGGAAGGTTATTGTCGGGCAAACCTAAATATTTGATTTGCCTAATTCTCTCTCTCTCTCTCTTTTTAATGAATTTAACCATTTTTAAGTATAGAATTTAGTGACTTTAAGTACTCATAGTGCTGTGCAACCATCATATTAGATTTCCGGGTTTTTTTCAACATTCCAAACGGAAACGCTGTCCGGGTTTAACAAGAACTCACTTTTCTCCCCTGCCTCTGGCTCTTTTAACCTTTACTCTCCTTCGGTCTCTGTGGATTTGCCAATTACAGGTATCTTGCACAAGGGGAATCATACAGCATTTCTCCTTTTGTGTCTCTGATTTTACCTAGCATACTGTTTTCAAGGTTCCTCCATATTGCAGCATGTAACAGAATCCCATTCTTTTTTTAAGGCTGAATAATGTTCAAGAGTATGCCGAGACCACTTTTATTGATCCTTTCATCCGTCAGTGGTATCTGGGTTGTTTCCACCCTTTAGCCACCAGTACTGATACTGCTATGAACATTGATGTCCAAGAATCTGTTTCCATCCCTTCTCTCATTTTTCTGAGTTTGTAACCAGAAGTGGGGTTGCTGGATCATATAGTAATTCTCTTTATGTTTTAAAACTTCCTGTGTTTTTATTTCTCACTCTTCTCTGGATAATTTATAAACTATCCCCTTCCATCGCTGAAGCCTCTGCATTCCTTCTCATTTCTAATATTATTTAGAATATTCCACTCCTTCCGGGGCGCCTGGGTGGCTCAGTGGGTTAAAGCCTCTGCCTTCAGCTCAGGTCATGGTCCCAGGGTCCTGGGGTTGAGACTCGCTTCGGGCTCCCTGTTGAGAGCTTCGGGCTCTCTCTCTCTCTCTGCCTGCCTCTCTGCCTAGTTGTGATCTTTCAAATAAATAAACTCTTAAAAAAAAAGAATATCCAACTCCTTCTACTAAAAATAACTTTAACATTGTTAGTACTTGCTATGTGTTACTTAATTTTTTTTTTAAACTCAACTACAAAATTCACTAAGGTGATAATTGTCATAAAGTAAATCTGTAAGACATGATGATACACTAATACTTTCTGCCTGTATGTCTTGGGTTTCTTTCACTGTGCTATTTTAACCAGATCATTATTTTAGACTGAAGAAATGAGGAGGCAGCCTCAAAGGCACGAATACATCTGATTCATTGGCTCCTCTGCCTTCAATGTAGACACTTGGAAATTGGTGGACTGAAGGGAGAGAGGCATGTCATTCAGCTGATACACAACATGTATAGAAGATGTGACAGCTTCTTTCACAAGACATTTTAAAATCACCATAATACTGTATATTTTCAGTATACATTACGCTTATAGTATACTGGGTATTGTATAGTGTGTCATGTACAGTATAGCACAGGATGCATTTTTCCTAAACAATTTGTTTCTGTTGATTCATAGGATCGCAAGCTGCAATAATAGTATACTGAAGGAAAACCTATGGTAAGCATCGTCTCAAAGATAGGATGTAAAGCAAGAGAGAGGAAATAAAACCACACCATCTGAACGTCGATTTTCTGTCTGGCGCTAGAGCGAAATAGCCCATTCATACAGATCTTCCCAGGGACCCCATAGGGATCACAACCCACGGAAGCAGGAGAGGTTCCTATTTTAAAGGTGTGGAAATGGGGTTTGAAGAGGTTAGAGGTTGGGCTAGGTCAACTGCTGCCTTGGGCAATAAAGAAAAACTACAGCTTAAGGATAAACTAGGCCACGGGATTGATAAAATAAAATCCCAGAGAAATCGTCTCATATTACTATACATCAGAGTGTTTGTTTTTCTTATAAAATATAAGTCACCTATTGGGTTTAAAGGTATGTATTTTAGGAATTTTATTTGGAAACTGAGGTAACCAGACAGAAGAGTAGGGCTCAGATGTGTAAATACATTTAACTAACCCAATTAGGAGTTAATAGGACTTAATAGAAAGTGATTTTTGTTTTCTTTGAAAACCATTAACAGTGTGTAGGTAACACATTACCTTTTAAAATGTATGCATCAAAGTTTATAACAACTTTGATAAAGCTTTTTTCCAAGACAGGACCACTTTGAATCTGGATGACACCTATAGGATACTTGCAATTGGGTGATTAATAATGTCTTTAAGGAAAAATTATATATATATATATGTATATATATATATGTATATATATATATACATGCACACATAATATATAAGGAAATATATTTTCTTCTATAATTATTTATATATTTTCCTTATTTTAAGGAAAATATACATATATACATATGTATACACACACATATATAAGCTAAGTGAGATGCACAGTCTGATATAAAGGTCACTCTCATACTCATGTAAATACAGTCTATTTTCAATTATAGATAGATTCATTAAAATTATTAAAAAATCAATTTTGATTGTGGCAAGTTGGTTTTAAAGAAATGACAAATCCTACATTCCAGATGAAAGAACTTCCATGTGAAGAGTAAAAGGTTGGATGAGAATAATTGATTCAGAAACTGTCTTCCACCCATTGACTCTATTACCGTATTGATAGCTGGAGGCAAAAATTCAGTCCACATCTGAACAGAAAACTATAGAACAAAGAAAATTCCACCAATATGAAGATACTACAAACTACAAAGAATAACTCTAGGAATGCTCTGATTTCCACTTTCACAAATTGAAAATTTGTGAAAGTGCAGAGTTGGTATTTCTCTAATTAATGTAATGTTTGTTCTTATTAAATTCAAGCTTGCAAAATGATCCATTCACAATTTTGAGGGCATGTAATTAATGATATAGATTTATTGTGCCAGTAAACATTTTAGGGAGCATTTCTTTGGTCACTGAAGCTGAGAAGTTCATCAAAAACTTTTATGAAAGAAGTAGCTAGCACACATATCACAAATGATATGTAAATGTGATTTGTACCCTCACACACATAGATGCACCTGTAAATACACCTAAGGTACATCTATTTCTACTAGCTTGATACTCCTGTTTTAAGCTAAGTAATGCTACCCTCTGTGGACCTTACCCTTCATCCACGCTCCTTCAAAATCCTTTCTACTCATCTTCAGACCTCAGCTCCAATAACATTTCTTTTCTAAAAGAGATTTCATATGTTACAAAATATCTTAAGATTCACTAAATAAGGCGACAGATTATTACTAACAAAAGTTTACCTCATACCAGTCAGAATGGCTAAAATGAACAAGTCAGGAAATGACAGAAGCTGGCCAGGATGTGGAGAAAGGGGAACCCTCCTACACTGTTGGTGGGAATGCAAGCTGGTGTAACCACTCTGGAAAACAGCATGGAGGTTCCTCAAAAAATTGAAAATAGAGCTACCTTATGACCCAGCAATTGCACTACTGGGTATTTACCCTAAAGATACAAACGTAGTGATCCAAAGGGGCAATTGCACCCGAATGTTTATAGCAGCAATGTCCACAATAGCCAAGTTATGGAAAGAACCTAGATGTCCATCAACAGATGAATGGATAAAGAAGAAGTGGTATATATATATGATGGAATACTATGCAGCCATCAAAAGAAATGAAATCTTACCATTTGCGACGACATGGATGGAACTAGAGCGTATTATGCTTAGCGAAATAAGTCAACTGGAGAAAGACAACTACCACATGATCTCCCTGATATGAGGAAGTGGAGATGCAACGGGGGTGGAAGTTAAGGTGGTAGGAAAAGTAAAAATGAAAGAAGATGTGATCGGGAGGGAGAAAAACCAAAAGAGACTCTTAATGTCATAAAACAAACTGAGGGGGGTGGGGGGAAGAGGGGTTGGGAGAGGGCAGTGGGGTTACATTATATGTTTAAATTTAAAAAAAAAAAGTTAAAAAAAGTTGAATCAAAAAAAATAAAATGAGTATTCCTGTTTCACATTCTCTAAAAAAAAAAAAAAAGTTAACATTTTGCGATGCCTGCTTCAGTTTTCTATTGTATACAAATTTGGAAATACAGATAAGGTCAAAGTCTGCATGTCCTTCCTCTTTCCCCCAGGATCCCCACAGGTAGGAGCACCCCGGGCTGCAGTGTGCCACAAAGACACTGCCCTTGACCTAACTATAGTGAAGCTCCTTTCAACCCTCTTGTTAACTAGACCTCAGCCTTTGGACTTCTGTGTCTGTGTTTGCATGGCCCGGTTTTCACAGAACTCCCACTGAATCAGTTCAGGCAGAATCCTCTACCTCCCGTCTCTGATCAAAATGTCTTAGCCCTCGTTATCTCTCCGGTGATGGCCCATTACCCCAGCCTGCCTGCTGCAAGAATCCTTACAAGTTGATTTCATCAGAACACTCTTGATGTTTCCCTTTAGTAATTTTCTATCCACTGATCGCCACCTTGCTCCTTGGCTATGAACCCTCTGCCATCCATTTTGTGGGCAGAACAGGGCCCAGTTTGTACTGAGGTCTCTTTTCTCCTAGAACCATAGTTTCTGAATAAAATCTGGTTTTACCACTTTACATACTGTCAAGCTCTGGCTTTCTTTAATGTATACCATTACCTGACATGTTTTGTTGTTGTTTTATTTATGTTTTCCTCTTATATACCCAGGATCAAAGATCACTCTGGTTTGCTTTTGAAAGTTTGCATATAGTATCAGGACATATCTATCAAAATACCCTCTTATAGAACATGTTTTTCTTCAAAGCACTTGTAACACTTTATAACTGTATACTTGTGTAAGTGCTTATTTAATTAGTTGCTAAAGTAGGTCTTTTTGAAGATAGTGACCATATTTATTTTGCTCATTGATTATTAGCTGTTGAAAGTTTTTGGCTGAAAGAACAGTTGCCGGGGAAGAAAAGGGTCCTCAGATTAAGGAGACATGGATCATTTGAATTCACACTTAGTATAAGTTTAATAGCAGTGTTTGGGAAAACAATATTTATTTTTAAGTCTGTGGCATTTCCCTTTCAAGAAGCATTTACGAATTGCCCTTGATGTGGGAAACCGAAGAAAAGTTATTAAATTTCCTTACTATCTAGAGTCCACTAACAAGTCCTTGACACAGGTAGAGTGACATTCCTTTAGGGACTCAACTGCCTCCACCTTCATATTTTGCTAAGGGCAAAAGGCAATCCTAGCCTGACCACCTGCCCTACCCCAACCAGGATCCTGCAAGTCTACTTTAACATATAAAAATTCCTTTGGAAACTTCCTTTATCTCTAAACCCTCCAAGATACATTCTGGCAATCACCCCCAAGCATATGGCCCACCCATATACATCTGAAGGGTCTCATGACTAAGGTTTTATTAGACGGTAATAATTGACATTTTCCCAACAACAGCTAGCCCATTCAAGGTCCTGGAAACCTTGTTTCCAAAATTCCTCGGAGACTTACGCTATCCCTGGCCCCTCTCAACCTGCAAGTATATAGTGGACCACTCCACACGACCCCAGTGCAGCAGCGCTGCCCACGGGCCCTGTCCCTGTGCTTTAATAAACCACCATTTTGCACAAAAGATGGTTGAAGAATTCTTTCTTGATCATCGGCTCCAGACCACACCCCATAGAACCTCACTTAAATTTTAAACTTCATCACCCTGATGTTTTATTAAGTTGTACTGAGGCCAGAGTAAAAGACATACTCTAGGTCCTCAAGTAAACCACACCTTCCAAGAGCATTCAGATACTCCTCTTTGAAACCGTATTTGGCAGACTTCACTTAAAAAGTATCTTTGTTAGTATCATTTGCATTGGTTGTAACTCAGGTCTTGTCATAAGGTCATCCACACCACGTGTTTAAAAGTGACTCACACTGACAAATTACAAATCTTAATCAGGACCTTTGAAAGGACTTTTTAAGTCACTCACTCCATGACCTGCTTTTATTTTTTAAAAATTCTGGTGACAAACATCAATGTTACCTTTGTGACTATTTGTAAGTCACAGGAAGCTTTCCAAATGTAATGATGATTCAGATCCCCTAAAGCATGGAATAGATTTTGATTTTGATTCAGGATAATGGCCCGCATAGATATGAAATTGGACATGTATGCAGAATGGCAAGAAATCAAAGATAAATTAATGAGAATGCTTATAATTACATTTATATTCCCCATAATAAACTTTTGAAATGAAAATGCACATCTGATTTGCCCATATGCTTAATGAAGGAGAAAATTCAATCTAATTACCTTCCAGTTGAATATTTACTCCTAATAAAGTATCGTTTTAGTTTTTCAATATTTTAAAGGATAGTTAAAATAAACATAATATGTCAAACCAGAAAAAAAAAACAATTTTCTTCAAGACTAAGAAACGTTTTTATTCCACACATATTATAATTTGCTAAATACAAATACATTTTAAATTGAAGGTTCAATTACATAATCCTACAAAAATATACTCATGAACTCCTTACAGCTCCTTTTATAGAAATCACTAGAAAAATACTTTTTAGAAATAATAATTTGCTTAAAATTAAACAATATATACTTTTAATATTTTGATAGTTGCATGTTGTTAATAGAAGTATATTCACTTATTTGCATCTGGTCTTTTTATTCTGTGATTAAGTCACTTAAGTCAATTATAAAGGGGTGGTAAATATTTTGTTTTTAGTTATAGATTATAATTTGTTAGATCATCATTCATATGATGAATTGAATAATTTATTTTATCAAACTTCAAAACAAATAATTTATTTATCAAACTTTTATTTTCAATTTAAATTAAGTTTGTTGTCCTCACCTATTTATTAGTCCTCAAATTCTGTTAACTACCAAGAAAAATGTATGAATATGTGTGTTCAGATAAAAAAAATAAATATTACATGCATCTGGGACACTGGTAAACATATTTCTCTATACAGTTTAAAGCTGGTCAGGAATGTATTTTTAACCCCATATGAAGACAAAGCACATACCCAACAGCTGGATTGCATATCAATTGTGAGTCATTATTCTCTCTGCCATATGTTATTTTTTCGAGGCAATATCGATGTGATTATTGAGAGGAATGTAACTGCAGGCCAGATTCAGTTATAATGCACAACTGCTGCTTTCCATCACTTTGAATATCATTCTTCCTTTTCACTTTTAACTTTAAGAAGAAAATAAATGGGGAGGGGCAGGTAGACAAAAAAAAAAAATCAACTTGAGGGTAACATTGTTTCTGAAGAAAGGAAATGCGGATTTTAGATACCCTGCTCTCTTTCTGAGGATGGCATTCCCCTTCAAGTGCTTTGAGCACAAAGTTGTTTAGCATGAGTACATTACTTTTTTGTGTTGCCAAAATTCCTATGTGGAAGCCCTGATTCCCTACAGGATGGTATTAGCAGGAGGATAACTAGGTTTATGTGAGATCAGGAGGGCACAGACCCCATGATGGGATCAGTGCACTTAAAAAAAAATAATAACAATAAAGTCATTGCTGTCAGTTAAATACCTGGTTATGGCATTTGTTAATAATCTTTTATTTTTATTTTTTTTCCTAAAGATTTATTTATTTATTTATTTGACAGGCAGAGATCACAAGTAGGCAGAGAGAGAGGAGGGAGCAGGCTCCCTGCTGAGCAGAGAGCCCGATGCAGGGCTCGATCCCAGGAACCTGGGATCATGACCTGAGCCGAAGGCAGAGGCTTTACCCCACTGAGCCACCCAGGTGCCCACTAATAATTTTTTAAAAAGAGCTTTTGGAATCATAGCTGTGATTCTGAATTGTTTTTTCTAGGGCTTTCCCACGACCACAATTTCTCTCTGGGTTTGTTTCCAAAATGATCCAGGAGAAAATTTTGTGTCTCATCTTCTTAATCAGACAACCCCAGATCAATGGACTAACGACAAAAACAAAGGAAGCAAAGAAACCCTGCCGCACACTCGCACACAAGTTAGTAAGAATGGGAATTACTACCATTAACACCTGCGCAGCCCTTATTTTATCCTCCCTCATTTCATGCTCAAAACAACCCTTTGAATTAGATATCACCATCCCCACCTTACAGATAAACGAACTTAAGCATCAAAAGATGATTAATTTGCCCAAGGTCATACAAATAGGAAGCGGTAAGTCCAGCACTAAAATCTAAAAATGATCTAGGCTGAAATTTCTCGCTTTTGAACGGACACATTTAGTTTCTAAAGGATCTGAAGAATGAAAAGTTTAAAGTAGTAAAGGATAAAAATTTAAGTATTCAGAGGGTAAAAATACTTAATTGTTTATTGCTATTAGAGCCAGATGTGTGCATCTATAAATAACTCTTAGCATGCAAGTTTTCTTTTTACTCTTTTTTTAGATTTTTTATTTTTAAAGTATTTTTAAAAGTAGAAAATTTAGAAAATAAATAATAAAAAAGGAAAGTAAAAATTGGCTATATTTCCTTCCCCCGGTTACCATTTCAGCTTTTTTTTTTTTTTCCCCTAATAATGGAATCACACCTTTCAAAATTTGGATGAAACATTATTTACTTAAAGCATGCGGGTGATATGATTTTTTTTCTAGTTTCATATGGAAAGCTTCCTGTGAACAAGTCCTGCCCTTTCTGACATTAAAAGCAATTTAAAGTAGTTAATCTCCCCATGAAACTATTCAGTATATGGGTTTTTGATGTATTACAGCTCTAAGTTGCATGATCTGATTCAATAAATAAGAAAAATTCACTAATGAATTAGCAACTTTCCTTTTGATAGTTTTGTATATGGTCAGGAGAATGTTTATATTTCATTCAGGTCTTTAGTGAGGGTTGCCAGAGAAAACACAGGATGCCCATTTAAATTTAAATAACAGATAAACAACAATTTTTTTTCAGTGTAACTATGTCCCATAAAATATATATTTTCATTTTCAAAATCTGGTAACCCGGGGTGCCTGGGTGGCTCAGTGGGTTAAAGCCCCTGCCTTCGGCTTGGGTCATGAACCCAGGTTCCTGGGATCGAGCCCCGCATCGGGCTCCCTGCTCAGTAGTGAGTCTACTTCCTCCCCTCTCTCTCTCTGTCTCCTTCTCTGGCTATTTGTGATCTCTGTCTGTCAAATAAATAAATAAAATTTAAAAAAATCTGGTTACCCTATGTGTATACTTTATCACTGAACATATGAGGTATCTTCTTCAGTCCTTTCTGTTTTGGATGCCAATGCTTTTATTCTGGAAACTTTCATAGTTTAACAATAGTAGCACTTTGAAAAAAATTCCAAAGGGCCCAGGAATGGAGCTTCAGATTAAATCTGGTTTAAAAAAAATTAAGGTGGGGACGACTGGGTGGCTCAGTTGGTTAAGCGGCTGCCTTCGGCTCGGGTCATGATCCCAGCGTCCTGGGATCGAGTCCCACATCGGGCTCCTTGCTCAGTGGGGAGCCTGCTTCTCCCTCTGCCTCTGCCTGCCACTCTGTCTGCCTGTGCTTGCGCTCTCTCTCTCTAACAAACAAATAAAATCTTTTAAAAAAAAAATCAAGGTGACACTTTGAGTATAAAACTGGAAATGAAAAGGCAGAGAAAAATAAAATTATGAAAATCATGGAGTCTGGTAATTATTCTATGAGTCCAATAGCTGGTATTAGAAATAAATAAAATTATATAAATAAAATTCTATGTGCACAGAGCAGGAAAGCCTGTGAAGTGCAAAAAGTAAAAATGTAGTAAGTCTTCAAGAAGCCACTCCTCCCCCCTCCCTCCCTACACGTGCACACAACTCTGAATGGATTTAGGTTCTTGTAGTTGGCTCTTCCCCAGCTCCTGCTCAAACTACACCTGCGTGGAAACTGCTACTACTAAGGCTGCCTTAAGATTTGTTAAAGACCGGGGCGCCTGGGTGGCTCAGTGGGTTAAGCCTCTGCCTTCGGCTCGGGTCATGATCTCGGGGTCCTGGGATCAAGCCCCACATAAGGCTCTCTGCTCAGCGGGGAGCCTGCTTCCTCCTCCCTCTCTCTCTCTCTCTCTCTGCCTACTTGTGATCTCGGTTTGTCATATAAATAAAGTCTTAAAAAAAAAAAAAAAGATTTGTTAAAGACCATCAACTCAACAACAGTCAACTGAAGCTTTTCCCCAGAAACAATGAGAAAGAACACTAGGGGGAAAATCTTTTTACACTAACTTCAGCATTAGTAATAAAGTTTCCTACATGTAAGTATTTCCGGAAATGTGTGAATAGAGAAAGGTTAGCCAGTAATTGAGGGTAGGACCATATTGTTCAGTTAGACTATATTTAATAGTATTTTCACACTTATTATTTGAAACAGGAATTTCAGAGAATCGCTGTTAAGGATACAGCACATAACCTATTTTCTACTTAAAATAGCTTCCAGAGAGGTCAGATTTAGGAATGATGCAAACTTTTCACATCAGTTTTATTTTTAATTTATTTTTTTAGCCTTAGCATTTAGCGCCTTGACCAAAACAAAACAGATGCCAATAAATGGCTGTTAAACACATGCTAATTCATTATTTTATCAAATGCCTTGGTTTCTAGTATTTCCCTGAACCTGACATATACATTGCTCCACGCTCAATGAGGTGTTTTTTTGTTTTGTTTTGTTTTTTAAAAATTTTTATTAACATCTAATGTATTACTAGCCCCAGGGGTACATGTCTGTGAATTGCCAGGTTTACACACTTCCCAGCACTCACCATAGCACATACCCTCCCCAATGTCCATAACCCAACCACCCTCTCCCTACCCCCCTCCACCCAACAACCCACAGTTTGTTCTGTGAGATTAAGTCTCTTATGGTTTGTCTTCCTCCCAATCCCATCTTATTTCATTTATTCTTCTTCTACCCCCCAAACCCCCATGTTGACTCTCAACTTCCTCATATCAGGGAGATCATATTGTAATTGTCTTTCTCTGATTGACTTATTTCACTCAGCATAATACCCTCTAGCTCCATCCTCATCATTGCAAATGGCAAGATTTCATTTCTTTTGATGGCTGCATAGTATTCCATTGTATATATATACCACCTCTTCTTTATCCATTCATCTGTTGACGGACATCTAGGTTCTTTCCATAGTTTGGCTATTGTGGACATTGCTGATATAGACATTCGGATGCACGTGCCCCTTTGGACCACTACATTTGTATCTTTAGGGTAAATACTCAGTAGTGCAATTGCTGGGTCATAAGGTAGCTCTATTTTCAACTTTTTTAGGAACCTCCATGCTGTTTTCCAGAGTGGTTGCACCAGCTTGTATTCCCACCAACAGTGTAGGAAGGTTCCCCTTTCTCCGCAGGAAGCAATCTACACGTTTAATGCAATCCCTATCAAAATCCCATCAATTTTTTTCAAAGAAATGGAACAAATAATCCTAAAATTTATACGGAATCAATGAGGCTTGATCCAAAGTTAAAAATGTTAGCTGGATCCAAACTATTTTATTTATAGCTCAAAAGAAGTTGATCCTGTTTAAACACCTGTTTTTAAAACACCAGCAAATGGTACAGTGTCTGAAACATAGTAAACCGCCAATACATGTCTCTATGATGATGGGCTGAATGAATGATTAAATAAATGGATATAAATGCACTCCATGTTGCTCATTTAGGATTTACTGCCCTGTACATATGCTGGAAATTTCCTCTGATTAAGTCACAAAAGTTAGTAGTCTATTTTCAAGGGGAAATGGGAGACTATTGTAGGAAAAAAGAAAACGAAATGCTAAGTGAGAAGGCATATTTTGATGTAGAGGCTCTCTTCTGTTCTGGATGAGAGAACTCAGGTAGATCTGTTATCTCACCCATGAAGGCATTAACAATATCTCCTCATAGTAGATGCAAAAGTATAAACTGAGAAGAAGAATTTTCAACTGGAAACATTCAGCAGTGAACTCATGGTTGAACAAATGCATATGGTTCCCAATTCTTTCACTCTCAGAGAGAAGTGTCGTGGTAAACCAGTTCCTACAACTACTAATAAAAGAGGAGTCATAGCCATGTAATGAGGGTTAGGCTTGCTCTATCTAAAAGTTACATGGAACCAGAAATTGCAATTGAAAAATTGCCAAAAGTGGAGTATGCCTTATATACAGATAGCCAGGCTATTCCACTTTCAGTCAAAAATGGGTTTTTAAAATAAGTCATCCCCCAGAATTAACCCATACTCTTTAACCCAACCTCCCATGAAACTTTTACCAAGGCTGGGTTTGAATTCTGGACCACACAAGTATGAGAATGCACCAAATCATTCAAGAATGAACCTTGGAACCTTGCAACATTACTACTCACACAAGCCACAAAGTCAGATGCTCAATCAAATCCAGTAGGCTGGTTCTATTTCCATAATAAGGAACTGATTATCTAACTAGGCAAGAGTATACCAACCGTTCTTTAAGAGTTCATTCATGGTATTTCAGAAAGCTAGCTTATCCAGCAGGGTAATTTTAATGAATATAAATTGCAGTGATCCCAAATAGAGCTCCGTCTGACTTTCTCATTTTTACTGTACTGCTAATTCCATTATTGTTCTCATTTAGGATTTCCTTTATCTATTATGGAATATTGACAAGTAATCTATTCCATGCTTATGCTACAAATTGAATATAAAATTTCCCAGAGATCAATTTAAGCCCTAGGTTTGATAGGATATGTTTGAACACTACAAGTTCTAGGTCTTTTTTCTTCTCCAATTTTTTTTTCTTAAAGATTTTATTTATTTATTTGACAGACAGCAATCACAAGTAGGCAGAGAGGCAGGTAGAGAAAGAGGAGGAAGCAGGCTCCCTGCTGAGCAGAGAGCCCGATGCGGGGCTCGATCCCAGGACCCTAGGATCATGACCTGAGCCGAAGGCAGAGGCTTAACCCACTGAGCCACCCAGGCGCCCCTTCTTCTCCATTTTTTAAAAGCTTTCAACTCCAGGGAAAGTACACAGGTCTTATGAGTGATTTGACCACACAAAGCAGATGTCTCAGAGTTAGTAGATTTGTTTTGTGATTATTAAAATTTCCCCAGCAACAACCTCCACTTCCAAATTCTAACTTCTCCACTTCACTTCTGACATATGAGGAGATGCACTTTTTGTTCAAACGAGCAAACACAACCCCAAAGAGAAAAAGCAAAAATATGTGGCAGTGGGTCCAGATTCTGGGACTCAAACTATAAAAGTGATTCTTTTCTTCTCTATAGTTCAATTGCTTGCCTACTTGATAAAACTTGAAAGAGAGCATCATTAGCATAACAGCAGCAAAAGCTATTCTTGACTTAATTTCTGCCACACAGCTTTGGCATTAGAGACTGTGATGTCAGGAAATCATGAAAGGATGTGTCAAGCTCTTAAAAAAAAAGTTCAAGGAAGTTCATAGTTTCACAAAAACATGGGGAGAATTTTTCACCAGTGTGAAGAGACTGAAGAAGTTGATAGTGTTGCCTGGACATTTGCTTTCTTTGCGTTCTCTCTCATCAGGTGTAGAAGCTGAGTCCTCTTCCTTCTCAGCAACTTCATATTAGACTTCCATCTCTCCTTGGTCCTTTTGGAAGCATGCCCCAACCTGGGCCCCGGGTGAGAAATGTCTCCAATGGAACACACATGAACTACAACGTAATTAGGACTTGACTTATGCATGACTTCGTTTCTTATACATGGTGACTTTGCTTACATTGTTACAAGTTTTCTGCTTACCCACTCACCCCTCTCTGCCTCAGCTAGGCAGAACACTCAGCTTTCTCAATTCCACTTTGTATGGTAAACCTAACCTTGAGCCAACATCTTCAACAAATATAATTACGAAAGAATCTAGTTTCTCCTTCTTATCCTTACAAGTCATTCCTCCGTATATCTTTACATTTTATAAAAATTTTATCAAAATCTTCACATGAAATTAGAACTACTATGTATTTACTTAAAACCTGTTAAGATTTGGAAGTCTTCCAATATATTTACAAAATAAGATGAAAGTAAAAAAATATGTATATATATATATTTTATATATATATGTGTGTATATATATATGTGTGTGTGTATATATATATATATGTGTGTGTATATATGTGTGTGTGTATATATATATATGTGTGTGTATATATATATATATATGTGTGTGTGTGTGTGTGTGTGTGTGTATATATATATATAGTTAAACAGCCACACAGAAAGTAGAATATAAAGAATGAGGGACAAAGTCAGTAAGCCTGC
Organism: Taxidea taxus jeffersonii; assembly: GCA_003697995.1. Taxonomy (NCBI): domain Eukaryota; kingdom Metazoa; phylum Chordata; class Mammalia; order Carnivora; family Mustelidae; genus Taxidea; species Taxidea taxus. The sequence continues at coordinate 6,967 of RCUC01141969.1, read as the reverse complement.
ACTCTGATAAAATATTTTCATTTGGGATCAAATAGGCACACAAATATGCATATTACTTGCATACTATTACATAAATCCCTCGATTACAATGTTATAAATATATTCATTAAATATGTTTGATTATTTATACTTCACCTACTTAAAATATTTGAGGCAACTGTATGAAACTCTAATAGCAATGTTTAAATATAATATTGCCTTTATATTAAAGTGTGAAAATATTAAAAATATATGCATAGTCATATGCATATTCTGAAACATTATTTGCATACTCAATGTATTATCCACGTGGTACTTTCTCGCTATCTCCTAGACTTGACATCTGTATGAGTTTCCATAATTTTGGAATGTATTTTTTATTATCTTAGTGATTGGTATTTCATGAGACCATCAGGATTTTGTGTCTCCTCCTTTCTTATTCTTCTTCCTATTATTGCCTGGGTGGGGAGGGGTTGTTGAAATGCATAATGAATCATCCTCTTCCCCTTATTAGGGCTGCTTTTGGAGTTTCTAGATTGTCAATATTTTGTTGACTTAGCCAAGGCTCTACAGTTACCACTTGGCTGGTATTCGATATGATTTGGCTTTCAACCATTGTTTGTTTGGTTGGTTGGTTGTTTCACTACTGATTTTAGGGAAGGCTTCCTATTCTTTTAGTCCTTAGTTACTTTTCTATCCAGTTCTCAAAGTTGGTAACTCCTCATTTGTAATTTGTGTTTGGCTACTTTTATTTCTTCTTTTGTGCGCATACCTAACTAGACAGGGACCATGCCAAACTCTTATAAATTCAAAACACTACGGCCTTAGTCAAAACTTAAGGCAGGTTAGTATTCAGTCTTTAAATACTTCAATTAAAATAAGTCAATGATTTCGACCCAATGAAATACAGTAAAGAGAAACCCTGCTACCTTGCAACTCCTCATTTTAAAAACATAGACACAGATGTCACATTTGGTTAATGTTCAGTATGTTTTCAGAATAATTTAATCCAAAAAGCATTGCTCATACTCTCATTTCCTATGCAGGACGATCCTGTGTGGCAGATAGGGTTACTGCAAGCAAGGACCACCCAGCTACACTGATCTGTTGTATTCCCCTTGGTTGCTCTGTGTCTCTAGGAACCAAGTCTCTCTGACTACTCAAAGTTGCATTTGGTAAACTTTCTCACCCTGCATTATTTTTTACGTTATAATCCAGCATGATATTGAAAAACAGTCTCTCTTTTTCTTGTTTGTACCTGAACAAAATATTTTAAAATTATATAAGGAAACTGGTCCACTATTTACGTCTGCATACAACTGTCCCTGCACACTTGGATTTTCCCACATATTGACTATTGAGAGCAATTTTCACCCTTTGCTACTCCAGTTGGCAAAAAATAGCATAACTGAGTTAGAGGGCAGTCAAGCACTCTAGGTTCCCATGCCTTGTTATCTACTGCTACTGGATGTGGGTATGTGAAGTGACCAAAAAAAAAAAAATAATAATAATAATAATAATAAGTAAATATGGTTGATCTTCTCTCACAATGACAGAATTCATGTGAGTGGAATAGTAGAGGTAATATCTACTGTTTAAACGACTTTCCTCAATTGAAGTTTTGTGTTACAAAAGAATATCCTCAATGCATCTCTTCTTCTAATGCTTACTGGGGGGCGGGGAGCGGAGGGGGTTTGTGATGACACAGGTAGAGTACTTGGCGGTTAGATTCGGTGTAAACATTTAAGTGAAACTTCAGATCTGCCACCTTTGTCAAGGTTGTATAGGTACACATCGCTCCTCAATTCTGAAGAGTCCTTAGCTCTAAGAAATATCATTCATGGTGAGTAAACAAGAAAATATAACTGCCTAAGCAGGTTTCACGATAGCTCCGTGGAGCCAGAACAAATAGACTACAGAACGTTCAAATCCACTCTATAAATCAAGAATTCTCATAGTCACCTTCCGTAATTGCATGGCTCTGATGCGGGATTAATAAATATGGATCTCAATGACCTTGCATATAAACACCCCCCAATATCCCCTCTCCTTTTATAATAGGGACTGAATAGGAACACTGAGATGTGAGGCACATGAATTTTTTTGCTGACCTGCATTCCTGCCTTAGCTGGATATAATAGAGACCTCAGAAGTCCTTCGAGCCCAGAGCAAGATGGCCTCTCCAGAGATCTCCACCTTCCCAGCAGCGATCAGGTGGATACCCCAGAACTCTGTCCCCTCTTTGATAGGTCCCTAACCCCCTTTCCTTCACATTACTCATAGCCTGGGCCCTACAAAGTGACTGAGAACAAGGGGGCTAATCTCATTCTGCCCTATGCTATTCATTAGACTGTCACCAAACAAAGCCCTGGTCATCTGGTTTAATTCCCTTTTGTGAACGTCATCTCTCACCAACCCCCAATTCTGAAACTGCCCGTGAGTCCTCTGAATTCATACTATGTCACTAACAAAGCACCTTGCACTCTCATCTTCTCTGATCATTCTCATCACTCTCTTTCTCTTCCCTGTAGACACAATTTCCTTTGCAGTTCTCTTGTGTTTTAGTGTGGGTTCCCTTTGGCCCCCACATACCTACCTATCACCTGGTTTCTCAGGGAGCTGGTTATCTTATTTGCTCATTTGACTCTTCCAAATCATTCTGCCTTCTCCCTTCCTGAAAAATGACAGAGTAGACTCATGTCACCCAAATTCCACCTCTACCCTTAGCTGGGGACCCTCCACCAACATTTGGCTTACTCTCCCTCCATACTGGAATGTTTAGCTTCTGGTATCACTAGACCTCCCTCCAACACCATTTTTTCCATAACTCCCGATGGCTATTATATCTACAGAGCTGATGTGTTCCCTGATTTGTAGTGAACTTCCAGAGCTCTTGATCCCATCCCCTTCTCCGTTTCTCAAAGGCTCGCTCCAGCACTTTCTCTCCCATCACTTCTTCAGTATCAAGGGTCCTTTATTTATGTTTTCCTTTCCATAACTCCATTTCCATTGTCAAATAAACATCCTATTATCACTCCCATATTTGGGGGGAAAAATCTCTTCACTTGACTTCCCTCCAGCCATTGCCCCATTTTTGTCCTTCCCCTAAGGACAAAATTTCTTAGAAAAGTTGTCTAGCCTAATTCTTTGTGATTTTTCTCTTATTCCCCCCTGTAAGTGTTGACCTTAAGGAACAAATGTCTTGGGAAAAGGACACATCTTAAGACACTCAACAGAATTCCATCTGATTTCATGGAGTATTTATCAATCTCATAGAAGCAGTTTGTACAAATACTTCAGAAAAAGGTTTGTTTCAGGATCATTATAAAATAACTCTCCAGTCAATAATTCTACTGAAACTGCTTTCATGATGGTCACCAGTGACCCCTCTCCTCACTAAAATCCATGGTGAATAACCTATCCTTACCTTACTTGACCTATTATCTTTTGACAGTTGGTCTTTCTTTTTTGAATCATTTTCTTGACTGGATTTCCAGGACACCATAACTTCCTTGCTTTTCTTTCCACTTTTCTGGTCCCTTTCTCTTTTTCTCTTTTGCTCTTTCTCTGCACCTTTCCTTCTCAAGGGGTGCAATCTCCCAGGGCTCACTATGAAGATCCCTTCTGTTTTCTCTCTGTTCTTAGGTATCTCACTCATTTTCAGATTTTAAATAACATCTAGGGCATTTGGGCAGGAAGAACAATGAGATATGCTCTTTAAAATACTGTAAAATTGTGTTTGGGGCACATTTCCAACCCATCTTGCCCTTATCTTCTATAATTACTATTCAAACATTCATGTTCCTGATAGAGTTTTATCCATTATTCTCACCAAGGTGCACCACCAGGTTTATCTTACTTAATCACTCCCAGATGTTGATATTTTCAATTCCCTCTTTCCTTCAGAATACAGAACCTGACTTACTAGAAGAGATTTTTGATATAGCACTCCTCTCCTTTAAACTATTGAGGAAATTAAGGTGTAAGAAAGTTCAAACTCTCAGTCAGCTCTTCTGCACTATGTTGAGTGAGCCTCAAGCTATTGTACTCTTAAACAGTGGATGACTTATCTAATATATTAATATATATGAAAATAAGCTAAAATGTTTGATTTTGAATTGAAAGCAAAATTGTTCCAGGAGCTCTGCTCCTTTACCATGAAAGCCCCTCTTATCAGTTTCCTATGGTTGCTGTAACAAATTATCATGAACTTAAAATATATTTATTCTCTTATAATTCTGGATGTCAGAAATCTGAAATTAGTCGCACTGGGCTAGATCAAGGTGTTTTCAGGGCCATTCTCCCTCCAGGGGCTGCAGAAAAACTTATTGCTTGACTCTTACAGCTTCTAGTCATGGTTCCTGGCACTCCTTGGCCTGTAGCCACATCACTCTGACCTGTGCCTCCAAGATCATATTGCCTGTGTGTGATCATTTTCCTGTGTATGCTTGTAAAATCCCTTTTTGCTTTCCTCTCATAAAGATACCTATGATTATATTTAGGGTCCTTGGAAAATTAGTGATAATCTTCACATCTCCAGATCCTTAATCAAACCTGCAAGTCTGTCTATCTTCTGTCTATCTATCTCATATAAGCTAATATTCACAGATTTCAGTCCAGGTGTTAGGATGTGGATATCTTTTGGGAACCCCTTATTCAGGCTCTCATGTCCCCTAATCTCTTATACAAAGGCCAAGAACTACCTGCAAATGCTATAAATTATATGAAAAGAAAAATTAACTTATTAAGTAATCAGCCACATTTGCCATAGTTTCATTTATTTGACTTTGGATTTCTAAGTCTCTATGATTTATATCATCTATGCTTTGTTTTGCCTATATATAATTCAAATTATAATTCATTAATGAGGAAAGAAGAAATGTGTAAAACCTACAACTTTGAAATATACCTTTGTTGTTTCTCTATTTTGTATGTATGGCTTCTTTTTCATAAGCATCAGAGCATGATTCTAAAAGTTTAATGAAAATGGACAAATACCATTACTCTATTTCAACTCTATGGTCTTGTATGAAAAATAATTTGCACAGTATTTTCAATTCCGTTATTACAATTTTTGCCACAAGAATGAGGTGTCAGATTTTTATTGTCTGATATATATTGAGAATTAGAATTGCTTGCCCTACCACCCCGACCTTTATCCGCAGTCTGCATTTTGATTGGCTAACCTTTCTACTTCTTCTTCCTATTTATAGCTTTACTAAACTAAGAGGAACAGGTGAAATGTCCAGTCAGTAAATAGAAAGAATAGCAGAAGGTCAAGCTGAGAGAGAAAATGGCTAAATTTCACATAGGATATGTAACATTCCAATGCCAGGACTCCATTCCCAAGTAAAAATTTAAATAAGAATGTAAAATAGCATAACTGAACCCATTCTCTAAAAATGAACAAAAGAAATGTGGCAAATTTAACCCATTCTACATAGTGTTGCAATTTCCTGAACTTCCATGGAAATATCCTTGAAAGATTTCTTGAGGTCACAAAGTCAGTTTTCATTATCACTAAAATGATGCATACATATATTTGTATCTTAAGCCCTGTGTAAGGAAAGCTATTTCAGATCTGTCATCTCTCTTGGTTGATACAATATCACAGATTGATTATGACTTCCTCCAGTTTTTTTCTGACAGAATGTGTTCTCATGACTGTAGGAGAAAACTACAGTTCACAACTAATAAAGACTTAACCATTTTATTCCAAATACCTAGATAATCAAACTTTTTTTTTTTTCACACTTTCTTTTGAACTTGATATTTTATTTCACTTACAAGAACACATCCAGCAAGGGTAATCCAGACGTGCTACTTTTTTTTTTTACATTAGTATACTTAATATATTTATAATTAGAAGAATACCAAAGTACTATCTAAGTTTAGAATAAACTATCTTTTGAAAATTGGACACTAATGAAATATTTACTTTAAAACTAAATCTAAATTTGCTTTAGATTTCAAAATATAGCAATTAAGATTATGATTTTATATGTATATTTCAACAAATAAAAAAATCTTCTAACAGATTTCCTTATAAATGTTGCTTTAAATGCAATTTTAAAAGAGTGAATTACACAAATCAATTAACAAATAGTAAAGATTCCTTAAGATTTCTTCTACACGTTGATTCAATATGCCTGATACTTTTGTCCAAGGGAAGTTACTAGAGTATAAACTAATTACATCCTTAAGTTTTTCAGTGCTTTCCCAAAACATAGACATATTCTCTCTTTGAAGAGTTTCTATTGTCTCTGAAAAATACATACATAGCAAAAATATTAAAGCATAAACATATTTTGCCTTGCCTCAGTTTAAATCTCATTATCCTAGCATAATAGAGCTTTTATGTACCAAAAATGATCCTTTTACAGGTAAAGAAATTTATCTCAGAGATTAGTCCCACAACTGGATAAGTATCTTCCTTCAATTCGAAAGACAACTAAGATAGCAAAATAAAGTTTGAAACAGAAAAGGAAAAAGCAGTGCTTCTTTCCATTATTAATACTATACATAATTTTAAATTTTTATTCTATCAAGAAAAATTTTATCAACACTTTGCCTCAAAACACAAAATAATCTCTAGTATTTGGTATGCCATATATCCAGTATAGTATATAGCAGCATATATGGATATGCTATACATTTTCATGATAAAATATATATCTCATATGATACATACAGTGTATCAAATATCTCCTGAGAGATACGGACATAATTATGGTTAGTTGGAGGGGTGTGGGGATGAGAGACTGAACAAATACTTCTGTTGTTTTTATTTATTGTGTCATATTTTAAAAATATTTTAAATCTACTGGAAATAATCCACTAGAATAAGCAGAGGTTGAACATAAAGAGAAAGAAGACAATATAGAGTAGAAATTTCTTTAGAGTATAAAAGGGCTTATAACTGAAGCATATGAGAGGGATCTGGCCATGTCATAAAGGATGGGGAGGATTTGTATAGAAGTTTAGAAGA
>ML104644.1:201940-279316 GCA_003697995.1 Taxidea taxus jeffersonii | reverse complement strand
AGAGAGAGAGAGAGAGAGAGAGAGAGAGAGAGAGGAGGCAGGCATCTCACACAGGGAAATCCTTGAACCGAGCAAAGAAAATAGGCTTAGACCACTGGGGTGAGTCACCAGTCGGGGCGTGCTGATGGTATTAAGGAATTAGGTTAAACTTTTCCAGTGTCATCCTAGGATAATTATGATTTTACTAGGAGACCTTTTCTCTAGGGAGATGTACTGAACTATTTACAAAGAGATAACGTGACACGAAGTCTGGGGTTCGCGGGGCCAAAGGGCTGGAGAGGAAATGAGGCTGGCCTTGAGGTGCTGACTGCTGGGGCTGGGGGCTGGGCATACGGGTGTTCGCTCCATGTTTTTCACCCTATCTTTTCGTATTTTTGACTTCTGTCCACGAGATCTCAAGGAAAAGAGGGACGTTATCATGGGGTCTCTGCACTCCTCCCACAATAATCTGTGGGTGTGGCCTTCTTGGGTTTCCAGATGGCCTCCTTTCTCACAAATCCAAATATCCCCGGGGCCCCTCACCTAGCCCATCTCACAGCCCTTTGTGGGATGCTAAGTGGGTCTTCCATAGCCAAGCCATCTCCTCCAGAAGAGGAAACCACTGAAGCAACCCAGAGAGGGAACACAACTTGCCCACAGCCGGCTGGGGCAGAGGGACTAGAGCTGGAACGCCCGCCTCCCAGCTGGGACCTCTCACTCCCCGTGCTGGGACTAGGGCATTCCTAGGCAGAAATGGGGAAATGGACCCCAGGGTCTCAGGAGACACGGGCTGGAGGGCCTATGTGTCTGGGAAGCAGGCTGCCCAAAGAACACCCAGATCTTGAGGCTGGCCTTCTCCCGGCCAGTGCTCCCGCCCTGCGACAGGCAGGAGGCTCACCGACATTGGCGACATAGAGCTTGCTGTTGAGCAGGACAGCCACGACGGCCATGGCTCCTCCGGAAATCTCTCTCTCCAGAGCTTTGAGTCTCTCGAGGATCTTCTGGTACTGCGGGGGCAGCTGGTGCTGAGGGACACCCTAGGGGCCACACCAGGGGGTCAGAGCAGGCGGGGTGCTCAGGACCATCTCCCCAGCAGGCCCTCCCTTCAAAGGCGAGGGTCTGGCTGGGATGAAGCCACAGCTCCGGGGAAGCCTTCCCCCAGGAAGGCCAGACAGGACCGTACTCGCCCTGTTGGTTCTGGAAGGGCTGGTGGCTGATGTGGGCGGGTGGGTGATGAGGCCACGCACAGGCTCAAGTGGAGGACTGATCCGGAAGGACCTTTTTTCACATCTTTCACTGCCCTCCCCCATGCCAAGCCCGACTGAAGCTGCCCAGAGTGGGCCCAGGAGACCCCTCGGAGGAGCCTCTGCAAACGCACTATGGCCCAGTCCCTTGGTCAGGAACTGTCACTCTAACTCCCACCACTCTGGCCCAGTCCTGTCAATGGCTGGGGAGTGACACAGCAGGTAAGTCCCTGCTCCTCGCAAAGCTGGGCTTTGGGGTGCTTCCCCCCGGGGAGCAGGCTGGGGAGATTACCTCTGGCAGCTGGGACTGGAGGCTTGCCTTCTCAGCCAACGCGTCATCGATGGACTCCAGGAAGCTCCTTTCCACCACATCGAAGGCCTGGACGCACAGAGGACAAGGAGGGGTGTCAGGGGAAAGGCCAGTTCAAAATACCACTGTCACCAGATACTGAAATGCCTATTAATAGTGACAGATTCTGGGGGCACCTGGGTGGCTCAGTCAGTTGAGCATCTGCCTTCAGCCCAGGTCACGATCTTGGGGTCCCAGGGTGGAGTCCCACATCAGGCTCCTTGCTCAGCGGGGAGCCTGCTTCTCTCTGTGCCCCTCCCTCCTACTCTGCTCTTTCTCAAATAAATAAATAAAATCTTATAAAAAAGTGACAAATTCTGTACGAAATGCAGGTCATCACATGACAGGGGCTTCACACAGGGCACCGCAAGGCCTGTAGCTCCAACAGAGCCGTGCTGGATAGAGAGCCTTCTGCCCCAGAGGCCTGGAGCCTTCCAGAGAGCACTGCAGACACTGGAGGGACAGGAGCTGGCACAGAGGTTCCGAGCACGGCTTGGAATCAGGCCACCCGGGGTGAATTCCAGCTCTGCTGCTTGCCTGCCAGGCAGTCTCCATTTCACCCACGAAGGAGACAAGCGCTGCTCTGGGGCACGGGGACGGAGATAATCCACCCTGTGTACCCAGTACCTGGGCAGGCGGGAGCCTAGGGTAACGACGCCTTATATCGTCACTGTATCCTGCCGGTCAACACCAGTCCCTTGACGCTGGTCCCACTGCTGCCTTCTGGGAGGCAAGGGAACCAGCCGAGACTCACTGGCGCAGGGCCCTGAGGCCATGGAGGCCCTCTGGCCCAGGTGCCGAGGCTGGAAAATGGCCGGGAACACAGTTTTCGAGGAATAGGAATCCATCCTTCTCATCTCAGACTAAGTGCCTCCGGACGTGCTTCCAACAAGAGATGCCAGGAGGAAAACCTCCAGCTCTTCCGCTGGCAGAAAGCAGGACTGGCCAGCAGGTACCAGTGAACCGAAGGGAGGAGGCAAGGCCCACGGTTGCTTGCAAACAGGAGGCTGAGCACCCAAGCCTCACCCAGAGGAAAGGGTTCATCTCAAATTACCCTGCTTCTCCCCGAGCTCAGCCTCCCCCAACCCATTTGTCCAAGGAACACCCCTGACACCCCTCTCCCCAGGAGGATCGCCTCCAGAGCCCACCCTGCCACTCAGGAGGAAGGATGGCCGGCTGCCTGGGCCTGGCCTCTGGGGATGTGGGGAGCCTCTGTGTGATGAGAACAACTGAGAAAAACAACTTTGCCTCTGAGCTGCTGCCCAGACCTCTAAAGGCATGATAACCCTGCCCCTAACCCGAGTCTGGACACAGAGGAGGGATTGAGCTTAGGAATCCCCCAAAACTTCCCGCTTCAAAGTTCCTGGGGTACCTTTTAAAATAACCACTTCGAGTTAAGGCTATGGGAAGTAGTGACCTCCACCCCAACGTCCTCCTAAGTAACAAGAGCTTGCCACTCTGCCCTTCCTCTTGTGCTGGCTTTTGACTCGGGAGGGAGGACTGTCCCCCTCCCCTCCCCACCGCTCAATGGTGTCCTCTTGCTTCTGGGATCTGTAAGTAATGACAAATCTGTGGCATTGCTTCCTCTGCAGGGGTGTCCTGGGACTGCACCTCCAGTCACAACAGTCCTGTGGGTCTCACATCCCCAGAGGTGGGGCCTGGAGGCTGAGGGGGTGACCCGCCAACCTCAGGACATCATTTTCATTCAATATATCTGCTCTGGCTGCTCAGCACTGCTGGTGACAAGGGCAGTGCGGGGCAGTCTGTCCTCCTATACTATGCCTGGGAGCTGTGAATGGCTTGCGATTGTCCTCCCCCAGACGGATCCAGCTCCCTGGGAAGGAAGCCCCGCTTGCTGGCGGTCCTGCAGTGTTGCCTGGCCCCCTGCGGGGTGCGGCCACAAACGCCCAGCCTAGGTTGTTAGTGCAGTAAAAGGTCAGACTCCCCTGCGGAGACTGGCCAGTAGTCCCCAGTCCAAGGTGGATGTGTTTCCCATTCGTCTAGGAACAAGACCCCACCAGATGTCTGGTCTGCAGGTATCTGGTTCTAATCCTGGGTCAAAGTCAAGCCCCAGTGAGCTAACTAAGACAGTATGGCGCTAACTCTGTCCCAATAGGGGCGCAGGCTAGGCAGCCCCTGGGAGCCAAGGAGAGCTGCCCTAGACTAGCGTGGAAAAGGGAGGCTGGCTGTTGAGCTAGGGGAGCCAGCCCTAACCCATGGCAGAGGCAAGGCCACCAGCGGCATCATGGCGCCCCGGGCCAGCGCCTCCTCTGTGGCTGCGTTCCCTGCCACTGTCCCCCAACCCAGGGGATGCTGGGAGTCCCATCCCGGAAATGCTACAGCAGAACAGACCCTCACTAAAAGCGGGGCCCCTGAGCACACGCTACCGGCTCCCTCCCAGTCCCCAGAGGAGGCTGAAAAACTACTAGACTCTTGGAAGAGCTCTGCCGAAGTGGCCCGAGCCTTACTGAGTGCGGTGGGCTGCCACGTTCTTGGGGGCCAAAGCGGGGGCTGCCCAGACACACTGGGGGGCACAGCGCTGGCAGAGCTGGAGCCACTTCCTCGAACACGGGCCGGCTCACCCGAGAGCAGGAGGTGGCCCGAGTGGGGAAAGAGACAGCCTCCGCCCCACGTGTTCCCGGCTACTTTGCATTGCACCAGCGTGACCCAGAAATGGAGACAGGTAACCATACCAGGCTGGCCATGCAAGGTTTTCTAGAAACAATTGTCCAAAGTGGGGAGAAGGGTGCTCTTAGGGGACCCGGAACTGGCTCCCAGCTGCTGTTTGCAGTGGCTGACATGCATCTGTCTGGCTAGTCTGGCCCAAGACTCTAAAACTTGTAACTGGTTAAACAAAACACCCAAGGTATCGAGGACCCATTTTATCAGAGACACCCTAGAGGACCCCCGGACTTGTCACCACAGCAAGGGGGATCCCCAATGTGTCAAGCCACAAAGGCAGGAGACAGACAAAATCCAAAAGGCAGTGGGCTCTGAGGAAGAGATCCCCGAGCCTCCGGTGTCCTCAGAGATAAGGGGGTAAGATGCTTTGCCTCTCCTGACAGGTTTTTATGGCTGGGTGCTGGGCCCATCCCTCTGTCGAGATCAGAGCTCAGGCCCACCGTGGGTGACCTTGGATGAAGCCCATTCCCTCTTGGGTAGACACTGGATGGTTCGGTGGGTATGTCATTTCGCTCAGTGTTGAGCTTCCACACTCGCTAACCATGTCCAACCCAGAGAAGTCATCCTTGGGGCCAGAATCTTGGGAGTTCATGGCCACAAATACAAGGCTATGCCACTATAATTTATAGAAATGTCAGATGGTACTAAGAGCAGTAGATGGTATCAATGCTCTAATGAGATGAAAAAAGAATGTTTTTAAAGTTCAAATCTTGGGACGCCTGGGTGGCTCAGTTGGTTAAGCAGCTGCCTTCGGCTCAGGTCATGATCCCAGCGTCCTGGGATCAAGTCCCACATCCGGCTCCTTGCTCGACAGGGAGCCTGCTTCTCCCTCTGCCTCTGCCTGCCTCTCTGTCTACCTGTGCTCGCTCTCTCTCTCTCTAACAAATAAATAAATAAAAACCTTTAAAGTTCAAATCTTGTTTGCCCCTACAGCCAGGAACCAACGGAGGGGCCCTCAACGGGGGGGAGGGTGATTCTGGGCCTTCTGGGTACCCAGGGAGAGTGGCCTGCAACCCAGCTCCCTCCCTCCTGAGATGATGCAGAGGTCTCTCTGTATGGGCAGCTCTGGGGATCAGGGGCCCTAATACTTACTCTCAAGAAGACCAGAACACAAGCTAGAGGCCTTGGTTCAGGTGCTGCGGACGCCGTCACCTCCTGGCCTGCCCCATCCCCGACAGCAGGATCTGGATCCTGTACCCTGACCTCTGAGAGGGGATTTGCCCATGACCCTGCCCCAGGGACCTGGCCGTCTCCTGGAGCCTGTCCTTCCTCCAGGAGACAACCACTGTATACTTCTCTAACTACCTACTGGGACACATAGAAGAGACATTTTACCACTCTTGTGGACACCTCCTGAGAACCCACCCCACAACAGCAAGGGGCACCCTTTAAATGACGAGGCCTAACAGGCAGGATATAGAAGGCGTTCAACCTCCTTTGGGTGGGATTCACCTGCCACACAGAGGCACATCAAATTAAGGGCCCACATAAAATTAAGGGCCTTAGTTGGTCCTGTAAAAGCCAAGAAATCCCACTCGAGGTTAAACACCAGCTGTGAACTGTCCAGCCTCCCACCACGCCTTGCATCTCCTCACACTTGGGAGGCAACACACAGCACACCTCTCCTCCATTCTTCACCCAGGCACCCACAAAGCCACAGCCGACAGCCAGCTGGCTTGAAGGTCAACTCACGAAGCCTGTTCCCTTGCTTCCCTCAGTTCTTTCTTTCTGGTGGCAGCACCGGCCACCGTGGACTGGGCGTCCTGGGAACAATGGACTAACCTTGGCCCCTCCTGGCTGCCTGTGGGCTTCCGGCCCAGATAGCTGCACCCCTCCTCCAGAACCTCAGATTCTGGCTCCTTGGTGGGCTTTATGAGCAACTGAGGCCCTCACGGAGTGGGGTGCCCTACTCACCCTCCCCGTGAGATCACAGATCAGGGAGGGCTCCCAGCAGTGGCGCCACACAGCTACAAGTGCCAGTTCACCACAGTGGAGAGGATCCCTTCTGGAAGGGGCTAAATCCCGCAGGGCAAGACTTTCCCAATGGCCAGAGGATGTGGCTTCTGGCTCCTCAGCCCCCTGCCTAGGGACCCAGGGGAAGCAGGGACATAGCCTCCACTGCCTGAGCCCCCGGCAAGCTGGGATCGCCAAGGGGGTCTGTGCGCCCCCTCTGACTGTGGCAAGGCGGGGTCGGCTCAGCCTGCTCAGGACAAATGGCCAGGCGGTGCACTGCTGCCCCCGACAAGGGTCTTGTCCTTGTCTGTACTGTTACCGACTCAGGGGCAATGGCTCACAGGCCAGCGGTTTGGTCAGATCATTGGCAGTGGGATGACTTTCATATGCAAGGCCCAACCACATGGGCAGTTCCAACTGGGAGGACATCAGGGCAATGAAGGTCACCAGCCTCTGAGCATAGGTGAACACGACCGCACCAGAGGCTGTCTCTAACCTCCAGGCAGGCTCCCTTGCCTGAAGCCCAGTCACCACCCATCTCTGCAGCTCCCGAACACAACCCTCTGCCCATCTAAGGATAACTCCCCAGCTCCCTCCACCCGCCAGCCACAAGCAATCAACCCTCCGCTCCAACGCTCCAGCCTTGCTGGGTCACTGCTTCCGTATTCCTTTTCCCTGGCCTGAAGGTCCCCTCAAGTCCCCTATCTCTCCTGGTCTTGGGGGAGCTCAGGACACAATGGCCCGAGAGGCCTGAACTCACAGCAGGGGGACTGGGCTCCCACAGAACTTGAAAATGCTGGGAGGTTGAACTCACAGAGCCACTTCCTCTGGTCGCTGGGCAGGACCTACCACACTGTCACCAGTGTGGTGCGGCACTGGCTTACTGCCCGCCACACCCGCCAGGAGCACCTCTGTGGGGCAGTCGTCTAAGTGCAAGCCACCCCCAGCAAGGCCTCCTGACACCCCGGACTCAGGTCCTTAGACCCAGAAGCTCATCTTACTGCCCAGAGGAACACAGCACTGGGCTCTCCAACAGGGCCCCTGTGGAACTTTCAGCTCACCCATAGGCCTCTGGCATTGTTGATTGCCACAACCCGCTCTTAAAATCTTTGCTCCTTCGGACACCTGGCTGGCTCAGTCAGAAGAGCATGTGACTCTTGATCATGGGGTTGTAAGTTTGAGGACCATGTCCCACGCTGAGTGTAGAGATTACTTAAAAAAAAAAAAAATCGTCTAGGGCACCTGAGTGGTTCCGTCAGTTAAGTGTCTGCCTTTGGCTCAGGTCATGGTCTCAGGGTCCTGGGATCGAGCCCCACATTGGATTCTGCTTTAAATTCTAGGCCCCCTGCCCATTGCACTCCTCACACCCTGCCACTCGGGAGAGCCACCCAGAGTGGGTCCCTCAGCAGAAGGAGCCAGCAGCATCTTCAGACCAACCCTGGCGAACCCAGCACTTGGCAGCTGTCGGGCTGAGCTCCCAGGGGACGCGGTCGGCCAGCCCGAGCATCGCTACCTGCAGCAGCACGCGCCGCACGTCTGCCTCGGTGTGCTCGGCGCTGAGCTGGCCCAGCAGGAGCTCGGCGGACAGCCGCTGGGCCACGAAGCTGGTCACTCGGTTGCCATCGTAGCCATTGAAGACCCCGTACAGGAAGCAGTTGTTCTCACTCCTGCCAGAGAGAGGGGGAGCAGCTTGGGACCAGGGGCTTGCAGGAGAGTGATGCCAGTTCCCAAGTGGAGGGGAGGAGGGCCAGGAGTTGGGGGAGACCAAAGACATGACAGCGGTGGCTTTTAGCTGCCCACTTGAGTCTCCCCACATTGACTTTCATGCCACTCGGGCATGGCCTCCTGGGATGCTCCCCACCTCCACTGTAGCAGGCCCTGGGTAGGGGTGAGGTCCAGATGTGCAAGGGACAGCAGCAGGTGCACCTCCCACAGACCCCACCTCAGCAGTGAGCCCCATTCGAAAGAGATGCAAAACTGCTGCTTTTTCTTGCCCCATAAACCTGCCTCCGATGCCCAGGGGGACGTTGCCGGCATGCTCACCTGAACTTGAGCCAGCTGTCCTCTGGTGGGTGGCTCTCAGTGCCCTTACCATCAGCAGAGTAGCTGCGGTTAGAGGCCGTACCAACCCCAGAGAGGTGGCAGAGTGGAAGGTCATCTGTCCAGCTTGGCTGCTGCTCCTGAGAAGGACACCAGGAAACAGAGAAGTGTCACCTTCTCCCCCAGGACGGACCCCGCACCTTCTTCTTCCCCAACAAAACCATAGTAGCCCCAGAGCCCTGTGGAGAAGGTGCCATTTCCTTCTGGAAAACGGTGCTTGTACAAACTAATGCCTACAGAAGGGGAGTCCGCAATGTTTTCCCCCAGGAAATCTAGAAAAGCCTAGAGTTCCCAAATTAAGGCCCAGTAGTGGTTTGCAAGCATGAATTATGTTACAAAACATGCATGAGACACACAGGTGAAACAAACTCTCGGTAGAAAGCTCTTTGGTGGCTCCCCACCTCTCCCTGCTGTGGTTCTGACGCCAATCACTTGGGCACTAGCTCTAAGTGGAGGCCTCCAGGCCCGGCCCCCAAAAGGGCCGATCCCAGGACACTGGCAAATGCAACAGCTGCTTCAGGTGACGGATTCAGGCAGCCGGACACCAGAGAAACTGCCTTGTGAGCAAGCTTTGGTCATGCTCCGTGCCCGGGGGCTTCTGTCCTGGGGCTCGGCTCTCCTCTGGCGACTCTCCCAGCTGCCTGGTGCCACAGCCTTCTCCACCAGTACAAGGCTCCCGGCACCCCACTCTTTCCCTCTGCATGAACAGACTCCTTATCCTTGTATGGCATTACTCCATGCTCTTTGGGACTCTGGCTCAGCAGTCACGGCCTCCAGGAAGTCCTCCTTCAGGAAGAGCACCCCTCTCCCAAGCTGGACTTGACTGACAGCCCTCCCATGCACTCCTACTACACCTGGCTCCTTCCCTCCTGTGTGCCCATGTCTGACTTCCATTCTACCCCATGAATCTTGAACTAGACTGCTCAGTATCATCACCATGGAGCTTAGAACCTTGCACACGCGCACATGCACAGCTGTCCAGGCCTAGCCCAAACACAAATTCTGACCGGCCTAAATCTCGAGTTCACTCTGAGCATTTGCATTATTTTAGCCTCAGAGACAACTCTGACACAATGCCCAGGTGCAATCCACTGTTTCTCACTGAGAGCCTCCCCGCAGCTGGCCGGGTTCACAGGAGCATTCCCAGGGTCACTGCGCTGAATTACAGCAAATGGAAACAACTGGGACAATCAAAGGTCAACTGCAAGGACATCTGGATGGGATGCTGTATATTAAACAGGCATGGACACTGTGCAGGACTGCTTGCAAGGTAGTAGTCAGGGCCTTCAAAGAAGGCTGCGAGAACCACTTCGACAGGCCTTTGCAATCGGATACATAAAAGGCCTGTGGTTAGTTTTTGTGGCAAATTTCGTGTTCTGTTCATTTACATACTGACAGCCAGGGACTCTATGGCTTTTTTAATCGCTTTCATGCCGCCTTTATTCTAGCAGGGTTAGCCCTGTGCTTTGCACCCCAGAGCAACTTCTGCAGGATGTGGGAGCTTATTTTTGTATTTAAATTAACATATAGTAAAATGGACTCTTTTTTGGCATGCGGGTCTATGAATGGAACAGGCGTTTTGTGTGACTGCCGCCCCAAGATTTGGAACAGCCCCATCACCCCAAAGCAGACCCTTGTGCCCCCCGCTTTGTAGCCACACCCTCCTCTAGCCCTGTGCTGCGCCACTACATTGTCTTTTCAAGAACAAACGTCTTTGGTGCAATTAGGCAGTACATGACTTTTTTTTCTTTTTATTGTTATAAAACACGCATAACACAATTCACGGTCTTAATTGTCTTTAAGTAAACAGTTCAGGGGCACTAACTATTCACTGCTGTGTAGCCAGCCCTGCCATCCATCCCCATGGCTCTTTCCATCTTGGAAAACTGAAACTCTGTCCCCACTGAACACTAACTTCCCCTCCCCCCCCAGCCCCTGGCCACCCACCCCTCCGCTCCAGGTCTCAAGGTGCATAACCTTTTGAGAGGGGCTCCTCTTACTCAGCACCATGCCTGAGACCTGCCCCCGACCCCCCCTCCCCAAGTTGCTGTGGGCAGCAAGTTTGTCCCTTCATTGGAGAGTTTTTCATCAGTTGGATGGAAGTCCACCTGCTCATCCACTCAAGGGCCTCTGGGCTGTTCCCAGCTTGGGGCAGGTATGGGGGGGCAGGTATGGAGAGCCAGTATGAAGAGTCACGGGCAGGTTTTTGTGTGAACGTGACCTTTCATATCTCTAGAGTAGGGATGAGATGGCTGTCTAATGTTCTAAGAAATTGCCAAGTGTTTCTCAAAGTGGTATACCATTTGCGTTCCTACCCATAAATGCACAAGGCGAGTCCCATGGGTTCTGCCTCCTTACCACTGCAGGGTCCCCTTTGTTAAATGGAAACATTCTAGCCAGCTTGTAGTGCTAGCTCATTGTGGCTGTGATCTGCATTTCCCTGGTGACTAATAATGGTGTTAAGCATCTCTCCATCCCCCCATCTCTGGTGAACTGTTTTAAATCTTATGCCCATTTTTTTTCCCCCCTTCTGTCCATTTTTCAATTGGGTTGTTTGTTTTTTCACCTGTTGAGATCTGAGAGCTCTTTATGCCTTTTGGATAAAGTCCTTTGTTGGATAATTGATTTGCAAATATTTTTCCCCAGTCTGTAGTTTGTTGTTTGTTTGTTCCATCGTTTCTTTCTTTCTTTCTTTCTTTTAAGATTTATTTACTTTGAGAGAGACAGAGAGAGGGAGAACGAGCAGGGGAGGGGCAGAGGGAGTGGGTCCTTCGAGCTGACTCCCCACTGAGTGGGGAGCCCGACTCCAGGCTCTCCAGGCTGGATCCTACAGCCATTGAGCTGAAACAAACAGTCAGAGGTTAACCGACTGAGCCACCCAGGCACCCCTGTAGCTTGTCATTTTATTTGCTTATTGGTATCTTTTGCAGGCCAAGAGTTTCTAGTTTTGATGAAACCCATTTTATCAGCTTTTTCTCTCATGGTGCATGCTTTCATGTTCTAATAACTGTCTGCCTGGCCCTGGCCACAGAGACCTAGGGTTTCTTCTGATAGTTTCACAGTTTTACATTTAGACCTGTGATCCATTTGGGGTTAATCTCTGTCTAAGACAGGAAGTTTAGGTCTAAGTTTTTTTGTTTCAGATATGGATATCCAACTGTCCCAACACCATTTGTTGAAAGACTGCCCTTTCTCCATTAAATTTTCTCTGCACTTCTTTAAAAAAAAATTAACTGGCCGTCCTTGTGTGGGTCTGTCTCTGTTCTCCACTCTGTGCCATGGATCTATGTGTCCATCCCTCCACCAGCTACATGCTCTTGATTACCACAGTTTTATAAATTTATATTCAAAATCTCTATTATCAAATCTACATTTTACTTATAATCTATATTATACAATCGGGTAGTGGGTTGCCTCTAACTTCATTCTTTTTCAAAATGACTTCAGTGATCCTATTTCTTTTGCCTTCTCTATAAATTTTAAAATCAGTTTGTCTGGGGCGCCTGGGTGGCTCAGTCGTTAAGCATCTGCCTTCGGCTCAGGTCATGATCCTGGGATCCTGGGATCAAGCCCCACATTGGGCTCCCTGCTTAGCAGGGAGCCTGCTTCTCCCTCTCTCATTGCTTGTGTTCCTTCTCTCGCTGTGTCTCTGTCGAATAAATAAAATCTCAGTTTGTCAATACTACAAGAAAATCTTGCTGGAATTTTGGCTGGAATTGTTCACAGATCAGTCTGAGATCTGACATATTCACTGTGCTGAATCTTTCGATTCATCAACATGGTGTGTCTTTAATCTTACTTACATCTTTATAGGACTTATTCACATGATGTCACCACAAGGTCTGAAAAGCCACTAAGGTCTATTAGTAGTAGCCTGCGAAATCTGCAAATGTGACCGAAACCTAGCTGTGGAAAAGAAACAGCAACAAGAGCGGAAATTCTGCTCAGCTTCTGAGCACACCAGGCATATAGGACAAGACACATACGATGAAAGACAAACTGCTTCCTGGTGACACAAACTATCTAGCTGGGATCTTCACCTGTCTCATCTGAAAGCAGTATAAATGTCTCTCTTAATAGAAATGAGAACTTAATTAAGTCTTCAGAATCCACATATGACATTACGCGGGTAGAGTACGTTCCATTAATACAAACACATTCCATAAACATTTACTGGGCATTTACAGAAGGCTGGCATTATTCCAGGTGCCAGAACCACAATGCAGAAAGCGACTGAGCAGAGCACACAGCAGAAAGCGACTGCCTGAAGCCTCCCTTCTAGTCAACGAGAAACTTCAAACATGTAATACAATAAATAAAGCTATTTGAGACAGGGATATGTGCCATGGAGAAAATAATTACGGTAAGGGGATAGAGAGCAATGGTGAGGGCTCTTTTAGATGAAGTGGTCAGAAGAGGCAACCTCTGAGCCAGACCCAAATGATGATGGAGCAGTGACCATCTCAGAAAAGTGGGAAAAGAGCCTTTTGGGCAGAGGAAACAGCATGTGCAAAGACCCTGAGGTGGAAAAGTAAGTGTGTGAGGTTTACGGAAGTCCAAGAAGGCCAGTGTGGCCTCTGCAGTGACCAGAGGGGAAAGTGGCTTACTACTGTGTTCATACACGTGTGCCTGGGTGGAAACAGGGTAAGGTCTTCCATGCCACTGAAAAGAGTTCACTGCCAAGGAGTTAATTACTTTTCAACGAACTGCTCTGTGCCAATTATCCCTTAGGTCTTAGATCTGCTTAATACATCTCCATTGTCAGAGGCCTCACGAAGACAACCTGGCAAAGAAGTTTCCAAAAGAAGCTCTTTTTTCTAGGGTCTGTCTCTTGCCTCCAACTCAAATGACATTAAGCACAAAAGCAGGGGTGCCTGGGTGGCTCAGTGGGTTAAAGCCTCTGCCTTCCTTCAGCTCAGGTCATGATGCCAGGGTCCCGGGATTGAGTCCCACATCAGGCTCTCTGCTCGGCAGGGAGCCTGCTTCCTCCTCTCTTTCTGCCTGCCTCTCTGCCTACTTGTGATCTCTCTGTCAAAGAAATAAATAAAATCTTAAAAAAAAAAAAAGCATAAAAGCATCTCCCCAGTCAGGTGTGTCCTATGTCCTCCTCCTCAAAAGATGGGTCAAGAGACCAACATTCAGCACCCCAAAGCCCCACAGCTGTTTCAAAGCGCAGCTGAAGGGGTGCGTGGGTGGCTCAGTTGGTTAGGCAGTTCAGGGTCCTGGGATGGAGCCCTGCATTGGGCTCCCTGCTCAATGGAGAGCCTGCTTCTCCCTCTACTGCTGCCCTTGCTTGTGTGCGTTCTCTCTCTCTCTGTGTCAAATATATAAATAAATCTTTTAAAATAAAGCACAGAAAATGTTTTTACTTTCTAAAGTACAGACAGTATACTGTCTGTGATGAAAGAGGAGATTAAGATGGATTGAACTTGTCCTCGAATACGAGATGAACAATATAAATGTGACACCCGGGACGCAAAACCTGTCATCGGCGTTGCAACCATGGTGCTTCCTCTGCCATGCTCTACCTCCCACAGGGGACAGAGACAGGCTTCCTGAGACTCGAATCTTTCCAACAAATTCATACTTTCCAGCAGAAAACAAGTACTACCCAAGCAACTTAAGGGCCCACTGGATATTGTGAGATATGCTACAAAAACCGCCAATGAGAGTCTTTTGCAAGGAAGGAAGGAAACAAACTGGAACAGATGAGAGAGGACCTGGGCACGTCGACATTTCAGGGCACAGGGACAACTCATCTGAAAGCAATTCCCGATGGGCGCCCAGGACACTGCTACCAGGAGCGTGCCGATGCTGCCCAGATCGCTGCAGCCGCACTCAGCTCGCGTGGGAGAAACAAGCTCTCCCGAATCTGAAAAACCGTGTGACAGTGGTCCATCTACTTACAAGCACTTTGTTCTCAGAAGGTTGTTTTCACGACTAGGGCCTGGACTCCTGTGATGTTAAGTGCTCCTTTTGACATCTGATTTTCGTAGTATTAAGCTAGCAATATTTTGGAAATATAGTTGATTCTTGAACGCCACTCGGGTTGGGGCACCAACCTCCTGCACAGTCGAAAGTCCACGTGTAACTTTCGACTCCCCCAAAAACTCAACTATTGACATAGGCTACTGGTGACTGAAGGAAGCCTTATCAATAACATAAATGATTAACATGTTTTGTATGTCATATGTGTTATATACCGAATTTTGACAATCAAGTAAGCTAGAAAAAACAAAATATTAAGAAAATCATAAGGAATGGGGCCCCTGGGTGGCACAGTCTGTTACGCAGCTGACTCTTGGTTTCGGCTCAGGGTCCTGGGATCAACACAGCCCCCTGTGTTGGGCTCCTCGCTTAATGTGGAGTGTGTTTAAAATTCTCTCTCTGCTCTCCCTCTGCCCATCCCCTCATACATGCACTCACGCACTGCCTCTCTCTCAAATAAAAATATAAATCTTAAAAAAAGAGAAAAGAATGTGGAAATGAATACAATACAGTACTGTATTCATGGAAAAAATCTGCATGTAAGTAAATATGTACAGTTCAAAGCCATGTTATTCAAGGGTCAACTGTGTATTTTTTTTCCTTAAAGATTTTATTTTATTTATTTGTCAGAGAGAGAGAGAGAGAGAGGGCACAGAAGCAGGCAGAGAGGCAGAGAGAGAGGCAGGCTCCTCGCTGACCGATGCGGGACTCGATCCCAGGACCCTGGGATCATGACCTGAGCTGAAGGCAGCAGCTTAACCCACTGAGCCACCCAGGCGTCCCAACAACTGTGTATTATTTGATTAACTAGCAACTGGTTTTCAGGTCAATGAGTATGGACTCCAGTGCTATTGTTTATTTAAGGACAGTCTTGGTCCATTCCCAATAATAACACTCAAGAAAACAGTAGTCAATGGACAGTTTCGCATGCCACTATATATATACTTCAGTTGGTACTAATGCCAGCATCTTACTTAGCAGGGAAACACAAGAGGGATTCTCATTAAGATCAGAAACACAGGGGCGCCTGGGTGGCTCAGTGGGTTAGAGCCTCTGCCTTCAGCTTGGGTCATGATCCCAGGGTCCTGGGATCGAGCCCCGCGTTGGGCTCTCTGCTCGGTGGGGGGCCTGCTTCCTACTCTCTCTCTGCCTGCTTGTGATCTCTGTCTGTCGAATAAATAAATAAAATCTTAAAAAAAAAAAAAGATCAGAAACACAGGGGCGTCTGGGTGGCTCAGCTGTTAAGCCTCTGCCTTTAGCTCAGGTCATGATCCCAGAGTCCTGGGATCGAGCTGCACATCAGGCTCCCAGCTTGGCAGGAAGCCTGCTTCTCCCTCTCCCACTCTCCCTGCTTGTGTTCCCTCGCTGTATCTCTCTCTGTCAAATAAATAAATAAAATCTTAAAAAAAAAAATCAGAAACACAGCAAGGATGCCCACCTTCTCTACTATCGTAACACTGAACTAGAGGTATCAGCCTACACAATTAGATAAGAGAAAAGAAGCCGAGCTTAAGAAGTAGAGCAGTACATCAGCAGGGAGCCTGCTTCCTTTCCTCTCTCTCTGCTACTCTGTGATCTGTCAAATAAATAAATAAAATCTTTAAAAAAAAAAAAGAAGTGGAGCAGTACAATTATCTCTATTTTATATTTGCTGAGCTTAAGGACTGAAGAAGTATAATTATCTCTATTTGCAGTTAATAGGATAGTAAACCTAAAGAATTAATGTTAAAATTAACTCAAACCAAAGCAATCAGTAGGGTGGTAGAAGAGAAAAATCATGACACAAAAACCAAAAGCCTTTATACACTTAAAGAAAAGACTGGCATCTAGCCTCCATGTGAAAATTCCCACTTGCTGTCAACTAAAATCACAGTGTCTTTTTCCTCTGAGGTTCTCTCCAGTCAGTCTCCCCTAACCACACTCCTGTAGAGGATTTTTTTAAACTTAAATTTACATTAGTTGGATTATATCTTAATGCTTTCATCTCAGCCTTCTAGCCTATTGACATAATTTTGAATCTTACCCTTTGAAGATTAACAATCTCCCTCAGTTGTCTATCTTGTACAGATAAGGCCTTCTATACAGTGTTCCAAATGATTTCTAAAAAAATATGACCAGAACAAAAAGGCGTGGGAAGCTAACCTACTTCTGGCAGAAGGAGTCCACACCGACACAGGAAGGAAGTAACACTTCTACCAATGGTTTGCCCTACTTGAAAGGCCAAATGTATTTTGGGGACCTCAAATGAAGAGGCTACTGACCCCAGAGGTATAGCCATAGAAACAGACACACACTTTAAAACAACTATTTATATACATTAAACTTGCTGGGCAAAGACCTACTTTTCATACTGACATCCTTTAAACATAAAGTTCCTAGCCAATTGGACTTCATTTAGTATTAAGATAAAGGAGAGATAAGAAAAAATTACCCAAAAGCATACTAAAAAAGTATCCATGGTGAGGCAAGGCCTCCCTCCCCTTTTCTGGTCTTTCCAAGCCCTATCTACCTCCAAAGGCCCTGCTCAGATCCAACTAGCGACAGAGGCCCATGTTTCCCAACCTCAACCAGCCATTCACTATCTTCAAGGAACTAGCCACTTCCTATTTTTTTCTTTACACCGCCACATTTCATTCTACTCAAATGACTTCATTTTGAATGTAGATGTTTTCAGTATTTTTTTTTTAAGATTTTATTTATTTATTTGACAGAGATCACAAGTAGGCAGAGAGGCAGGCAGAGAGAGAGGAAGGGAAGCAGACCCCTTGCTAAGCAGAGCCCGATGTGGGGCTCCATCCCAGGACCCTGGGATCATGACCTGGGCCGAAGGCAGAGGCTTTAACCAACTGAGCCACCCAGGCGCCCCGATGTTTTCAGTATTGTAAGCAGAAAACCAGTATCACTTGCTGTATCTTGAAGATAATAAAAAATGAAAACAAAACAAGATTATTAAATTCTAGCTGAACCTATTGCTGGCCATAGACTCTGAGCTGGAGCTCTGTTCTGTTAAAAAAAAAAAGAAAGAAAGAAAGAAAAAAAAAAAAAAAGAAAAAGAAGGCAAGGGTAAGACACCTGGCTGGCTCAGCTAGTGGAGCATGTAACTCTTGACCTCGGGGTTGTGAGTTCAAGCTGAACACTGAGGGTAGAGATTACTTAAAAATAAAATCTTTAAAAAAAACCAACAACAACAGGGAGGAGACTAGCAAGAATCAGAAAGGTGTCAAGGACATACTAGGAACAAACCAAGTCTTTCTTGATATCATCAGAGTTTGAAAAGGAGTTGAAAAGCAAATAAACCATGTGATATGTTTTAAAAAAAACAACAACAAAAAAGGACAGGGTGCCTGGGTGGCTCAGTGGGTTGGGCCTCTGCCTTGGGCTCAGGGTCCTGGGATCTCAGGGTCCTGGGATGGAGCCCCGTATCGGGCTCTCTGCTCAGTGGGGAACCTGCTCCCCCTTCTCTCTACCTGCCTCTCTGCCTACTTGTGATCTCTGTCAAATAAATAAATAAAATCTTAAAAAAAAAAAAAAAGGAGAGGGGACGCCTGGGGGGCTCAGTTGCTTAAGTGCCTGCCTTCAGCTTGGGTCATGATCCTGGGATGGAGCTCCATGTCATGTCAGGCTCCCTGCTTGGTGGGAAGCCTGCTTCTCCCTCTCCCTCTCCCCCTGCTTGTGTTCCCTCTCTCACTGTCTCTCGCTGTCAATTAAATAAATAAAATCTTAAAAAAACAAAACAAGACACTCGTGGGATATGAACCAATGAGTTTTAGGCCAGCACACACCAAGCCCTCTCAGGGTATGTGTCCGGCGCTCCGGGAAAATGGAAAATAACTGCCCAATGCTACAGGGCCCCTTCCCGGAGAAATTTATTCTCAGGGTTCACAGAGGCATAGAGGTCATTAACCATCTGGTGTTTTGGCAACTTTCATGCTGTAGCTTGGTACTGGTTTCTTGGTTTTTGGTTTTTTAAAGTTTACTACATCCTCCGGGCACCTGGGTGGCTCAGTGGGTTAAAGCCTCTGCCTTCGGCTCAGGTCATGATCCCAGGGTCCTGGGATGGAACCCTGTGTCGGGCTCTCTGCTCAGCGGGGAGCCTGCTTCCCTTCCTCTCTCCCTGCCTGCCTTTCTGCCTACTTGTGGTCTCTGTTAAATAAAGAAATAAATAATCCTAAAAAAAAAAAAGTTTACTACACCCCACGTGGGGCTTGAACTCACAACCCTGAGATCAAGAGTCACACGCTCTTCTGACTGAGCCAGGCAGGCGTCCCTGTTTTGCTGTTGTTGTGTTGTGTTGTTGTTTCATAGCCTAGTGTGGTTAGCTACTTATTTTGCTGATTCCAAGACATATATTCTCATCTTTAAATATCCGAAGTTGATGTGTTACAAGTTAATTAGTAGGATGTTTTCTTTCTTAGCAGTATATAAAATAATGATGGGTTCTTATGATTAATGATGTCTTGGATGCAAAGATACATGGAGAATTTCTCATATATTTAGGAGTGCTCCTTCGGGGGAGCCCCTGCCTGGAACACTGTCCCCACAGCCCCTCAGATGTTCAATGACAAGTGGCCAGAGAATTCCTGGTTCTGCCCACGCAGGTGTGAGACAGTCCCAGTGTTCCCCGATGTCAGCAGTGCCCTCGAAATGGCTCTCGTGCTGCTGTGACTGGGTGGGCAGCCATCCTGCTGCCCCAGCTCCCTCCCCTCCTTCAGGGATTAGCCACACCAACAACTGATCCACCCAGGCACAGAGTCTCTTGCTTCCTTCATCCACATTTCTGAACAATATTCAGAAAAGTCACGTATTTCCTAGTCACCCAAACCACCCCCTTCCCCACCCCTGCGCGCACTGATGCATACTTTCTCCCACACCCACAAATACCAGGCCTGCCAGCAGCCGAGAAGGGGGTGCCTCGTGCTCACACAGCCTTGTCAACCGAGCTGCGGTGATACCCCCCCACACTGAGCCTGCACCACTTTCTTTGATGGGTTCCAAATTAATTTCTCAGAAGAAACTGAACACAAAATATGGTAAGGAAAGAAGGTCGTTTCAAAAAGCCAAAATTAGGGGCACCTGGGTGGCCGAGTTGGCGGAGTGTCTGCCTTCTTCGACTTGGGTCATGATCCCAGGGTCCTGGGATCGAATCCTACCGCGTCGCGGGCTCTCTGCTCAGAGGGAAGTCTGCATCTCCCTTTCCATCCGCCTCTCTCCCCTGCTTCTGCTCGCTTTCTCACTCACTCACTCACTCACTCAAACAAATAAATGAAATCTTAAAAAAAAAAAAGCCTAATTTTGACTTGTATGAGGGAGCTCCCCAAATTCCTATTTTGGAAGGAAAAGTAATGATAGTGATCCAGGCGCATGGTAAGCGGTGGAGGGTGTTACCACTCACACCCTTCAGCGGCCTCACACACGTCTGTGACCGCGTCGCAAAGTAATAGTCCATGAGAGTCCCCACAGAGATTCATCTCCAACTCCTGGGCAGCAAAAGTGGACAAAGCATGGTTCCAAGTTCAGGCCACAGCTTGAATATCAAATTATAGTATGAAAAGGCTGAGTGTTTTTGTGGTGAAAGCACCCGAATTCCTCAGAGGCAAAAAGGAAGCTCAGAATGAGAGAATAATGCCCCCAGGAAGATGGCTCAGGGTGGGGGGTAGAGGGGGCAGCTGTTCTTTCTCTCCAAAAAGCTTAAAATACCCAGTGTCTCCTGCCATCTCTGTCTTTCTGAATGACCCCCTTTTGCTTCCCACTCCTCTGGGACCAGCTCAACCCCTGGCCCCCACCTCTCCCAGCAGGGTTTTCATCAAAGGCTCTCTATGTTTTCATCACAAATATAGTCCTAATACATTCTTAAAGGGGCTAATAATTGTGGGGCACTTACTGCGGGCTGGAGCCGCTGGGCCACATTCTGACGGCGGATGAGATGGATGTAGGTGATGGCCCTGTGGATGTTTTTATTTTAATGTGGGAACTGATAATGTATATCAGAAAAAATACAGAGCCAGCACCTGTGATCTTGTACTTGTAGTGGCTCAAGGTTTCTAATTTAAAAAGAATTAATTTCAAGTTGATTTTCTTTTTATAATTAAGGACAGAAGAGCAGAGGCAACACCAAACTCCTGATTCTCTCAGTCCCAAATGTGCTCCCTCTTCCAGAGACTCCCTGTCTCAGTAAAGGGCACTGTTGTTCCAACTGAAAACCTTGTAGTCCTCTTTGACTCTTCTTTCTCCGTCACGCACCCCCCATCTGATCCACCAGCAAATCCGACCAGCTCTTCCTCCAAAATGCCCTAAAATATCCCTAAAAAACCTAAAATATCCCTAAAACCCACCGAGTTTCACAGCATACTTAGAATAGAATCCAGGGGCGCCTGGGTGGCTCAGTGGTTAAAGCCTCTGCCTCCGGCTCAGGTCATGATCTCAGGGTCCTGGGATCGAGCCCCACATCGGGCTCCCTGCCTGGCCCTCTCTCTCTGTCTGCCTCTCTGCCTATTTGTGACCTTTGTCTGTCAAATAAATAAATAAAATCTTAAAAAAAAAAAAAAAGAATAGAATCCAAAGTCCACACCAGGATCCACAAAGGTCCCTTGGACCTTGGTGACCTCCCACTCCCCCAAAGCACTCTACTCCAGCCATGCTGGCCTCCTTGGTGCTCCCCAAACACATGAACCTTTGCATCCCTCGTCCCTCAACCAGAAATACTCCCTCCCAAATCCCCTACTTCATCCCATCAAATGCTGAGCCATCTTTCCCTATCAGTCTAAAATGGCCCCTCCACCATTCTAGGAATCCAGACTATTCCTCCCAGCACCAACTGATGCTATAGGTATTATATTGTTTACAATCCGTATTTACTCACTGTGACTGTCTCCCTTATTAGAACAGAAACTTCATGAGTAAAGTGTCCCCTGTACCTACATAGTATCGGCCACACAGTAAGTGCTCACTGATAGCTGAATGCTCAGAACTGAAGGTGGCACTTCATGGCTGGACTGTGACCATGCTGGGGTAGGACAGTCATGTGTTAGTTCATTTAATCCTAACAACACTCCTGGGAGTCCTTTCTGTTGGGAACCAAGGTTCAGGGATGTTAAGTGACTTGCCCAAGACCCCATGGGACTTGGACTCTTTGTGAGGTTGCGAAAGGCCCAAGTTCCTTTGAACACATCAAGCTACCTTCAAAAGCTCTCCTTTTCTTCAAAAGACCTTTCAAGGTACCATGCTGGCTGGGGACTAAAGGTAAAACTCCTCAGCGCTCTGCCATCTGGCCCCAGCATGCCCACCTGGCACCATGTTGCCAGCCAATCCCCAGCCCTTCCTGTGAGCCTCCACTGACCCAGTCAAATTAGGCTGGCCACAGCCCCTCAACACTCACTGCCTTCCGCACTGTGTTGGTAGTAGAGGGCTCCCTCCCCCGAGGGTGGGCACACTCCTTTATCTTTGTATCCCCAGGTCCTACAACCACAGACTAGGAACCCTCAAGGCCATTGGCTCAATGCTGATATTTGAGCTGCTTCTACCAGACTCAGGACAGTGGAGAGCCAGTCAGCAAGCCACATATGCTGCCTGGACACTCAGACACCCTGTGAGCAGAGATGTCTTGGTCATCCTTAGGGTGGGATGGGCCTTGTGTGGACATCTCTGTCATCCCCTTGCCTCTCATCATGATGTTATGTGCTCAAAGCTAATTGTCCTGTCTTGAAATGATTCCCCTTCCACACAGGAACACATTCTGGAGCTAGCAAAGCTTCTGTCTAACCTGAGTCTCCTGGGCGCCATCATACCCAGGAAAGAAGGAAGCTGGATGCCACTCTCCTCAGCAAGCTGAGCTGGCCCATGGCAGTTACCACTTCCAGCACTCACTACAGTCCAGCCTGTATTTCTGGAATTTTTGCAATGGGTAAATTTATATAGGGGCCCTGCCCCTTGGGAGCTCACAAAGCAAAGGGCCGGGCCTACCTAACTCAATGACAAGGCTGACCTGCAGAGCACTAGTAAAATAAAAGAGCAGCCAAAGATGTGGAGGGGAAGAGAGCAGTCCCCACTGGGGAGACCTGGGAATTGCTATGGTGGAAGGGCAATTTCAAAAGACAGTATACCCAAAGCTGGTCATTAGCATACAGCCCTGAAGGTCATCCCTCCCTCTGATTCTGATGCTTTCAGGCCCGAGGGCAGGAGACGTGTCTGCTGTAGCTCTGTAAGGCCCAGGCCAAGCACTGGGCAGGGCTACAAATGCTTTTTTTTAACCATTTATTGAGTGCCTGGCACCTAGTGATGGTAAGCGCTGATGATATCCGTCATAGATCGTAAGTACGGGAGGCGACAAGTGCACAGGCAAGCACAACAGACTGCCCCATCTGGGGAGGACCCAGGAGCCCCACACCCTACGCTGGTAGGTCAGAACAGGCCCAGGGCACCAAGATGTGTGTATCTACGTGCATGTGTAACAGGACGATGCAGGGGCAAGACAGCAGTGACAAACCCGTAAGGGTCCAGACTAGGAGGTAAGGGTGAGTCTCAGGACAATTCTCCCACGGCCTGCTCTCACCTTAGAGTTAAGGAAACTGGGGCATAGCGCGTTAAGAGTCAGGACCAGAACCCGGTCTGTCACTCCGGTCATGCTTTCCGCAACATCTAGAGGTTAACAGGGCTTCTGGAATCAGACGGCCTGATTTTAACCCTGACTCTGCCACTGTCTAGCCGTGTGGCCTTGGGCAAGTGACCGCCTGCCTCTCTGTGCCGCAGTTTCTTTACCTGTCCCACGGGAGTAACTGTAGTACCTACCTCCCGGGGCTGTTACATAAACTAAGCTTACAACGTAAAGCAATTGGCAGGAAACCTGGGAGATGATAAGCGGTACACCGGCGGCTGCTGCGACTATGACTGTTTTTCTCCCACGGCCGCTCGGTGCCCGCGGTGGGCTCACCGCCCCGGGCATCTCTGCCGCAGCGCGCCCCGTTCCCTTCCGGCTCCAAGACGCACCCCACCCTCTACGCGGCCTTGACGCTCGGGGTCGCTGGACCGTGAATCCCAGCCCCGACGACCGGGCGGCAGCGCGCACGCGCGGGCCTCGCGCGGCTGCACGCGCCCCCGTCCTCCGGAGTGAGGGGGGCCGGCCCGGGAGAGGGGAGGGCGGCGGCCACACCTCGCCAGGGAGAAGGAGGCGGCCCAACGGCGGAGAGGGAGCCGCGCCTGCACCCGACAGGCCCCCCTTGGGCTCCCAACCCCCAGCCCGGAGAGCGGGTCGGTTCCTCACACTCTGCAGCAGGCTCCTCCTCTGCGCCGCCATCTTGGAGGGACCCCCGGGGCTGCGCCCGCCTCCCAGCAGAGCAGGCGAGAAGGGTGGCTAGAGCGGCCTGAAGCCGGCCGGGAGGATCTGGCTGCCGGAGAGCATGCCCACAGCGCCACCCCATGGCCAAAGTGGGATGGGGCCATGGAGGAGTGTGTGCGTAGGCGCTGTCTTTGGCTTTTTCTCTCTTGGGAGGAAAAGGAAAGGCTTCCCTACGTGATTGGCTCTCGCACATTTTATTTGCGCATTTTCTCCAGGGTGCTTTTCAGGTGGGGCTCCTGAGTCACCGGATTTGCGTTCTTTATGAACACTTTGGGCGTGGGGGTCGGGGAATTATTCATTCACTCGATACATATTCGTTGGGTGGCCATGCCTGGCCTTATGAGGTGAAGCAGGGAGCAAGACACCCTCAGAAATCTGTTTGAATGGGGGAGCACATCATTTACATATGTAAATCATTTCGAAGTGGGCTAAGTGGTAGGAGGAGAAGTTTATGGTGGAACAGAGGTGGAGGGGGTGTGAGATGAAGGGGTCTGGGTTTTGACCAGGTTGGAGTTGGGCTATGCGTGTGGTGGACAAAGGAAACTTGTTGACTTATGAGCAAGCCGGGGACGTGATCCCATTGGTAGAAAGATGCCTTTGACTACCAGGTACAGAACAGATGTTTAGGAACATTGGAGTGAAGACCAATTAAGGGATTGTTGTGTTAGTTCATGGCAAGAGATGATAGTAGTTTGTCTGCTGCCAGTGCCAAGGGGATGCATTTTATTTAGATGAAATCGTCATGACTTGCTTCATGGATTGGTTGGGTTTGTGATGGAAAGAGATTTGCCAAAGATTCTCCCAGACTTCCGGGGGAAAAAAAAAAACAGCTAGAAAACGTTAGGTGCTTTTAAAACACGCAAGAAAAGAAGTTGGATCAGTCCTGAGATGGAGAGGACTAGAGAAGACCACAGCGAGGGAGTAGGAAGAGCTGGAGAGGTGGGGGAGCTGAGACGCATAGAACCCAGGGTGAGGAGGGCAATGGACAACAGTGTCACATACTTTTGAGTGATCTAGTTAGAAGATTACTGAAGAAAGTCCTTTAGGTTTAGCCATCCAGAGACCTTTATCCTGGGAAGTTCAGGTGGGAAGCTAGCACAGAAACCCAGATACCGTGAGTTGAGGAGCCACTGGGATATGGGGACGTGGAGACCTTGAGAATCGGCAGTTCTTCCTAGCTGGTGGGCTATAAAGAGCAAGAGAGAGGGAAGGGAACATGAGATTGAGTGTATTTTCTTTTAGGTTGGAAGGAACTTGAGCCTATTTAAATGCTGAAGGAAAGGCTTACCAGAGAGGAGCTGAGGATTTGGAAGAGGGAAGGGGAGGCCATCTAGGTTTGGGCCGGTGCATTGTCTTGTCTTCCCAGCACAGCTCCACATAGCCCAGGATGACTGCTTGAACTTCAGCTATTTCCTCTGAGTTCTGCCAGCAGGAAGGGGAGAGGAAGGGAGGAAGATGCACTTCTCTTCCTCTTTCTCTTCTTCTTCTTTTTTTTTTTTTTTAATTAAAGATTTACTTGCAGGCAATCTTCCCTTTTTAAGGAGACTTCCAGAAGTTCCACCCGATGTTTCTCCTTACATCTCATTGGCTATAATGTAGCCGAAGGGAGGTAAAGAAACCAGACTTTGGACCAAGCTAAAGGGGCCCAGCTACAGTTTCCATCACTAAAGAAGGCTTGAGACGTGGGTACTAGGAGGCTGTGGACTGTCGGTGCCACAAAAGGGAGTGGGAGGGACCAGGCAGTTTTTTGAAGAAGAGTCTGGAAGGAATCAGGATTTGGAGCCCAACCCACTCCGTTCTAATCCCAACCCCGTATACTTTATCCTCTGTGACCTTGAACAAGCCACTTGAGCCTCAGGGTTCTCTGTAGAACAGATTAAGTGAGGCACCTTGGAAAGACCTGTCCTATGGTAAGTGCTGATGTTTATTACATCCAAATTAAAATTTTTTATTTAAAGATAATAAACACATTCTGAGTGCCTCCTGTATGGCAGACACTTGCCAGATGCTTTTTTATCATAGTTCTTTCTCCTTCCAACGTGGTCTTACAATCATCCCTAATTTCATAAAACAGGAAACTCCAGTTCAGCAAGTCACCCAACAGGTAGATTTGGGGATTGGAATCCAGGCCCGGTGACTCTGCGATGTTGTGATTGAATGAGAAATATACATCCAGGGACGCCTGGGTGGCTCAGTGGGTTAAAGCCTCTGCCTTCGGCTCAGGACATGATTCCAGGGTCCTGGGATCGAGCCCCACATCGGGCTCTCTGCTCAGCAGGAAGCCGCTTCCTCCCCTCTCTCTGCCTGCCTCTCTGCCTACTTGCTATTTCTGTCTGTCAAATAAATAAATAAATAATCTTTTTTGGTTTAAATTTTATTTATTTATTTGACAGACAGAGATCACAAGTAGGCAGAGAGGCAGGCAGAGAGAGAGAGGGGAGGAAGCAGGCTCCCCACTGAGCAGAGAGCCCAATGCCGGGCTCGATCCCAGGACGCTGAGATCATGACCTGAGCTGAAGGCAGAGGCTTTAACCCACCGAGTCACCCAGGCGCCCCAATAAATAAATAATCTTAAAAAAAAAAAAAAAAAAGAAATATACATCCGGTCTTCATCTCTAGTTCTTGGCTTCCAAATCCCTGAGTGGCAGGAGTCCCACCAGCATCTTTTCTTATAATATTTGGTCATCCTCCTAGCTTCTGGAAGGGCTTTGGAACTTTTCCGGGCTATGGACATGATAGGGGCATCCTTTGTTATTCACTGGAAGCCCATTCAGCCGCCCTGGAGTTTATGAGATGACCAGTGGCTGGAAGGGCCTGGATAATTTCAGGTGGGGGCCGGTTGCCAGAGGATCCAGTCATGGGATTAGCCACTCCCACCCCCATTTATTAGGGGTGGGGTTGGGATTGAGTCGATCGCTAATGGCCAATGATTTAAGCAGCCATGCGTATGTCACAGAACCTCCACAAAACCCTGACCAAAGGGGTTTGGAGAGCTTCCGGGGTGCTGAAGGCATCCACATGCTGGGATGGTGGTACATGCTACACTCCATATGCCCAGAAGCTCCTGCGCGCTGTGGATTCTTCCAGATCCCCCACTGTGTACCTATTCATCTGGCAGTCCATTCATATCTTTGGTAACAGCCTTTTTAATAAATCAGCAAAGTAGCTCTTTCCCTGAGTTTTGTGCCTGATTTATAGTCAAATCGGACAGAAGTGGGGGTGGCCTGGGGCCCCACCACCTACGACAGGCTTCTGAAGCAGGGAGCAGTCTCATGGGACTCAGCCCTTAACCCGAGGGGTCTGGTGCTCCCTCCGGCGCTCACTGTCAGAATGGAGTGAATCACAGGGCCCCCAGCTGGTATCCTCAGAGAACGAAGAGTTGCATTGGTGGTCACAAGTCTTCAGCTGTTGTAGACAAGAACACCGTGGTGGTAGACTCCAAGGCCTTTCTGGCAACCCTGTGAGGTCGGCAGACCCTCCGACGCCCTTCACCGCCCAGCCTGGTCTAACTGCTTGAAGGCCCCCAGACAACCCCATGGTTCCCTGCCCTCATCTTTGCAGCTCCTTTTCCACTTGAGTGCCAGGCGAACTTCTCTTCACGGCTCCTATCAAATCAGAGTCCTTCCCGGAAACTAGTGTTTTTGTTTGTTTGTTTTTGTTTTTTATTTATTTGACAGAGGGAGGGAGAGAGAGCAAGAGGGGGAACACAAGCAGGGGGACCAGGAGAGGGAGAAGCAGGCTCCCCACTGAGCAGGGAACCCAATATGGGACTCGATCCCAGAACCCTGGGATCATGACCTGAGCCAAAGACAGATGTTTAACAACTGAGCCACCCAGGTGCCCCCGGAACCTGTTTTTGTGTTATTGTTGTTTTTTTTTTAAATCCACACCCCAAGAATTACTCCCTCGGTCGGTATTGATCATTTAAAAGCATGCTTGTTGTTTGCAGAGACCTTCCTGAGGGCAGGCATCGTGGCAGTTCAGCTCTTGGTCTTCTCGCAGGCTCCAGAAAAACTTCTAGCAAATGTGTGTGGCATCTAACTGGTTGAAGAGGCAGAGCTGAAGAGATCACGTTGGTCGGCGAGGCAGCTGGGAACAGGCCATCTGTCCCCAGGTACCCAAGTGACTTAGAGGGGAGCTGGGACTAGGACTTGGGGCTTCTGTTCCCTATCCCAACTCTTCTTTCCACACCTGACCGCCTTAGTAATGTACCACAGTGGGTCCTCCTTCCAAAATTCCTCTGGTCTGGTTTCCCAGGTGATGCAGTTTTGGAATGTTGGCGTATTGGAGGGGTCCAGAGCTGATGGCCAAGAAAGAATTCTTGAGATGTCTTTGGTGCAAAAGTGTTCTAATTAAAGCACCAGAACAGGACCCCTGGGCAGAAAGAGCCGCATTGGGGGCCCTAGGAATGGTTGGTGATATACTTTCAAGTAGGGAGGGGGTTAGGGATAGTGTAAGTCTCTAAGGAACTTGGAAGCAAGGTTTCCAGGACCTTGAGGGGCTAGCTGTTGTTTTAAAAAGGTCATTTACTACTGTCTAGTAAAACCTTGCTCATGAGACCCTTCAGATGTTTATCAGGGGGCCATATGCTTGGAGGATGATTGAAAACATCTATCTTTTATTTTTTTAAAGATTTTATTTATTTATTTGACAGATAGAGATCACAAGTATGCAGAGAGGCAGGCAGACAGAGAGGAGGAAGCAGGCTCCCCGCTGAGTAGAGAGCCCGATGTGGGGCTCAATCCCAGGACCCCAAGATCATGACCTGAGCCGAAGGCAGAGGCTTAACCCACTGAGCCACCCAGGCGCCCCGATAACGTCTATCTTGGGGGGTGGATAGAGAGAAAGGAAGTTTCCAAAGGGACTTTTACAGGATCCTGTAGCTAATGTCGAGCTAAGGTAGCCTTTTGCCTCCAGTAAAGGATTCACATGGAGGCAGCTTAGCTCCTGGAGGAAGGTCACTCTGCCTGTCCCAAACACTTGTCAGCGGGCTGCAAAGGAAATTTAATTTTTTCTATATCCCTTTTGCCTTTGTTCTCCACATCAGTGAGGCAGGGAAATCTGCTGTGGACAGCTCCCCTTCTCCTCTGGGGACAGCATGCTCGGGCATCGGGTTGTGACGTGGATCCTGTGTTCCCCAGGACAGCCCTCTGGTTCATACTGGGGTTTGCAGTCAATCCCAGACAAGCCAGAGGAACAAAGATCCCACAGCTACTGACCTTGATAACCACTCAAACCGCCAGACAGAGCTCCAGGCCCTCTCACCGGAGCCTGGGTGGAAGGGCTGTCTGGCAGGGACCGGGGTCCCAACACACTGTGAACCATTCCCATGGCCCAGAATGTCAGATCACTCTGTGCCCCTGCCCGGGACCCTTCGAAAAGCCCAGACCGCAGAGGAAAACATGGTTGTACAGCACGGGAGCCGAGAGGGCTGGGGACCGAAGGTCCGAGAAGCCCTGGGTTGGGCTGTAGGCTTTCTCTCTCTGCCCTAGCCGGCAGTTACCATTGATCCCTTGTGCGGCTTCTCCACGGCTGCCAGGAGCCTGGTTCACAGAAAGCAGGTTGGTAAGATGACACTGAGGGCCCTGAAGGTTTTGAAGGGCATCCCACCACCTACATGCCCACCTTCCTTTTCAGCTTCTCCCTTCTGGCTGGGAACCCAGGCTGGTGAACCCAAGCTGCCGAAGGAGAGTGCAGAGACAGCCTGGCATTGGGCTCTTTGCCTTTCTGGATTTTTCCAGGTGCAAGCATTTTGCCATGTGGCTGTGTGGTCTTCCTATGGATCATCTTAATGGAGGTGTCCTAGTCCTTTGGCTGCATACACACTCATTTCCAAATGTTCACATATAAGCTTGTTTCCACTGGGGGCCATTACAAAGAGCTCTGCAACAGTCATTGATGGGTTTAAAAACTATTGAATTTCTTAGAGAAGCACAATGAAGCCTATAAGGGGGAGGAGAATGATTTGCTTTATTTTAGCAAAGAGAAGAAAGGAAACAGGAGAGCTGGGACCAGAGGGACAGATCTATGTCACCTGGGCTGATGGGCATGCAAGGTTTCTTGGTGCTGCTCTCTCCCTTTTCTGTATACGTTTGCTATCTCTCACAATAAAAAATTTCAGATGCAGACACGGTCCCTGTCCTCAGCTCACAGTCCTGTGGGGGGAACACATGAGAAACTAGGATCTAGCAGAGTGGTGTGACAAGTGCTGGGATGAGGCTAGGGGACCCAGATGAGGGCTACTTACCTCAGCCTTAGGAAATCAGGGAGGGCTTCCTGGGAGAAGTGACCACTGGTGCCTGAAAGCTGTGGAGGAGGTGGTCCCATGACACCGAAAGGAAGGGTGTTCCAGGCAAAGGTCTTGTCAGGAGCAAAGAGTCGGGAGAGAAAGTGACCCAGATAACGCCTGGTGCGTTGGTCCGTCTGGCCCGAGTGTTGGTGAGGTCGAGCCAGAGCTGGAGCGGAGGGCAGGGGCTGGCCCCGGGCGGTGTGTGAACCTCAGTAGGAGTCTGGGTGGTCTCCAGGTGCCGGGCAGCTGGAGGAGGGTGCGGTCACATGGGGATCTGAGGACTCCTGCGCCTCCCGGATGCAGGACAGGCTGTGGGTGGTGGAGAGAGACCAGAGCGGCCTCATGTTTGCAGCTTTTTCCTTCTCCTGAATTGCTCCACTGAGATCCCTTCCAGAATGCTCACCCCCGCACATCGCACCCTCGATTTCTTGGCTGGTTTTGGTTTACCTCTTCCAAGAGGCCGTGGCCTCTTGGAAAGCAGAGGCTAGGTCTTACTCATCTCTGTAACCCCAGCGTTTAGCGCATACAGCAGGCACTGAATAAATGCTTGTGAAAGAGCGAACTTCCTCTGAGCAACTACCAAGTGCCAGGCGCTACTCTCAGTGCTTTACACATACTCCTTCGTGTGCAGGGTCTTTGTGACCACCCTCCTGGGATGTGCTACTGTTACCCCGGGTTAGTTCGGGTCCTCCGAGAAGCAGGTTTGAGGGGAAAAGGAGGGAGAGCAAGAGAAGGCAGGTCTGACCCTGGGGGAGGGTTAGGTACACAGATTCTCAGACAGCAGATAATACCGTCCTAGGAAATTGTCGGCTGGGCGCAGGAAAGTGGTCCAACCAAAGTCACTGGTTGAGGGAGTGCTGTGCCCCGTGGGAACTGGCCTGCATGGCTCCCCTTTATGCAGGCTCTGGGGGTGGGGGGGGTAGCCCACTCCTGCAATCCTGGCAGAAACACCAGAGTGGATCTGGAAGAGCAGCAGCTGGAGCCTTCTCTCAGTTTCCATTTTACAGGTGTGAAAACTGAGGCCTGAATGGTACGGTCACTTGCCCACGGTCACATAGATAGTAAGGAGTTGAGCTCCTTTGCTTCAGAGAACATCTTTGTGACCCCCTACTCCATAGCAGTGCTGTTACACACTGAATTTGTGTCCCTCAAATTCGTATCTGGAGGTCCCAACCCCCAGTGCCTCGGAACATGACCTTATTTGGAAATAGGGTCACTGCAGAGGTAATTAGCTGAGATGAGATTGTCCGGGAGTAAGGCGGGTCCGTAATCTACTATGAGGTGTCCTCATGGAAAGGGGAAGTTTGGGCACACAGACAGAGGGAGGGGTGATGTGCCTACGGGCCCAGGACTGCCAGAGATGGCCAGCAGCCTGTCAAGCTGGGAGACAGCCCGGGACAGGTCCTCCCTCACACCCTGGGAAGAAACTGACCCTGCTGACGCTTTAATCTTGGGCTTTTGGTCTGTGGGACTGAGAGGCGACACATTTCTATTGTTTCCGGGCATGCCCCACCCCCCCTACGGCTGACCCAACACAGTGTGAACACCTTTTGTGGCAGCTAGTTATGCAAAGACATGCAAGGTGGATTCCTGGAATGTTCTCCAGCTTCCACCCCAGCAGCATGAACAAGGATAGGATCCTTCCCAGTCTTGGTTCTGGCTCCCAACCTTGGTCGCTGTGCTCCCAGCTGATACATTATCTTAGGAAAATCCATTCCAGCTTATCTCCTGAGGCTCAGCCCTCTGGAGGATGTCCGTGCAGGGTACAGCTCTGGCCAGCCACCCCCAGGCCCAGCTGTGGCCAACCATACCTGCTCCGCGGTTCCATCTGTGAAGGCCCTTGGCTTTCGAGCCATCCAAGGGAAGCAGGTTCTTCCGAGGCCAACCCAGGGCCATGTGCCAGGCAGGCTGTTTCCCCACTTGGTAGCTCCTTGAGGATCCTCTCTTTCCAGGTACTCCAGATCCCGTTCCTCTAGGCTCCCCACTGCCCACCCTAGGCTTCAGGAGCCCAGAGAAGGGGGAGTTCACTGGAAGATGGTTAAGAGCTGACAAAGAAGGCAAAAGGTGTCTTTCCTGAGCACCCAGAGGGCTGTGGACAAAGATCAGAGTCAGTTTCTGCTGGAGCAGGGCTAGCTAGCTGTATGTCACTCCAGTCGGCCATTCATTCAACAGAAACTTCTCATCTCGTACCTACCATGGGTCTGTCTATTACAGAGGGTCATCTACGCAGTGTGATCGAGTGCGCAAACTCTGGACACACAGGGACCTGGTTCAAGTTCCAGCTCGGCTGCTTACAGTGTGGCCTTAGATGAGTTGCTTAACCTCTCTGAGCTTCCTCTGCCTCATTGGTTATATGTAAGGAATCTTCCCGTCACCTTCGCAGGATTTTTTTTTTAAAGATTATTTATTTGAGAGAAAGAGAGCAGAGAGAGACAGTGCACGAGTGGTGGGGAGGGGCAGAGGAAGAGGGAGAAGCAGACTCCCTGAGCAGGGAGCCCGACTGGGGACTTGATCCCAGTGCCCAAGGAACATGACCCAAGCCAACAGCAGACACTTACACACCTTTGCAGGATGGGTAGGAGGATAGAATTGCTCCAAGTAAAGGGTGTGGTGTACACCCAGGGATAGAAGT
The DNA here is from genome assembly GCA_003697995.1 of Taxidea taxus jeffersonii. Classification (NCBI taxonomy): domain Eukaryota; kingdom Metazoa; phylum Chordata; class Mammalia; order Carnivora; family Mustelidae; genus Taxidea; species Taxidea taxus. The sequence goes on along the minus strand of ML104644.1, from coordinate 246,769 downwards.
CCGAGAGGTGAAATAGGGTGCAGTCCCTGCCCTTGAGAAGCATTTGCATGGGATTTGCCTGGGTGGCTCAGTGGGTTGAACCTCTGCCTTCGGCTCAGGTCATGATCTCAGGGTCCTGGGATTGAGCCCCGCGTCGGGCTCTCTGCTCATCGGGGAGCCTGCTTCCCTTCCTCTCTCTCTGCCTGCCTCTCTGCCCACTTGTGATCTCCCTCTCTGTGTCACATAAATAAAATCTTAAAAGAATATATTGAGAAAATTTTAAAAAGCTTTTCATGTGGTTTTATATCTTATAAAAATAATACATATTTGGGGGCGCCAGGGTGGCTCAGTCGGTTAAGCCTCTGCGTTTGGATTAGTTCATGATCCCAGGGTCCTGGGATGGAGCCCTGCCTTGGGTCTTGGAATTGGTCCTGAGATCCAGCCCCACATTGGAGGACCCCTGCTCAGTGGGGAGCCTGGTTTTCCCTCTGCCCCTGCCCTTACTTGTGCACTTGCACTCTCTCTCAAATAAATAAAATCCTTAAAAAATAAAAATAACATGTATTTAATGCAGAAAATGAAAAAACAAGAGCAGAGAAAAAATATTAAATCACTGAATTCCAAGACCACTTAGATATAACTACTATTAAAAATTTGGTGGGACGTATGGGTGGCTCAGTCAGGTAAGCATCTGCTTTTGGCTCAAATCATGATCCCAGGGTCCTGGGATCAAGTCCTGCATTGGGCTCCTTGCTCAATGGGAGTCACCTTCTCCCTCTGCCTCAGCAACTCCATCTCTCTCTGACAAATAAATAAATAAAATATTTTAAAAAATCAGGTAAGGGGCACCTGGGTGGCTCAGTGGGTTAAGCCTCGGCCTTCAGCTCAGGTCATGATCTCAGAGTCCTGGGATCCAGCCCCGCATCGGGCTCTCTGCTCAGGAGGGAGCCTGCTTTCCCCTCTCTCTCTGCCTGCCTCTCTGCCTACTTGTGATCTCTCTCTCTCTGTCAAATAAATAAATAAAAAATCTTAAAAAAAAAAAAAAGAAATGTATCCTTGCTGATAATTTCTTAAAAAAAAAATCAGGGGCGCCTGGGTGGCTCAGTGGGTTAAGGCCTCTGCCTTCGGCTCGGGTCATGGTCTCAGGGTCCTGGGATCGAGCCCTACGTTGGGCTCTCTGCTCGGCAGGGAGCCTGCTTTCCCCTCTCTCTCTCTCTGCCTGCCTCTCTGCCTACTTGTGATCTCTATCTGTCAAATAAATAAATAAAAATATTTAAAAAAAAAATCAATTAGGTAAGGGGCACCTGGGTGGCTCAGTGGGTTAAAGCCTCTGCCTTCGGCTTGGGTTGTGATCTCAGGGTCCTGGGATCAAGCCCCGCATCAGGCTCTCTGCTTGGCAGCAAGCCTGCTTCCTCCTCTCTCCCTCTTTGCCTGCCTCTCTGCCTACTTCTGATCTCTGTCTGTCAAATGGATAAAATCTTAAAAAAAAAAAAATCAATATGAAGTATATATGAAACTTCATATATATCCCAGGACCCTGGGATCATGAACTAATCCAAACAAAGAGGCTTAACCGACTGAGCGACCCTGGTGCCCCCAAATATGTATTATTTTTATAAGATATAAAACCACATGAAAAGCTTTTCATATGTATATATGAAACTTCATATATATGAAACTTTCATATATATACATATATGAAAGTCTCAGAGAAGATATTTACCTAATTTATATATAATTTACCTAACATATGTACAATATATATATATAAACACACATATATTTCATGCTTTTACAAAAATTAGATCTCACTGTACATATTATTTTATAGCCTGCTTTTCCTACTGAATATTATAATTTGAATGTTTTATTTCATTATTCTTCTACAATAAAGTTTTTATTTCCCTCATGGTATCCTGCTGTAAAGACACAACCAAGTTTAATTAACCAGTTCCTCTTGTGTGATGCCTCTGCTTGTTCTTTCCCGTTTCTTAGGAGTATACTCAAGGTTGCGTCATGCGCCGTAGACCAGAATTTCTTAACCTTCTCTATTTTTTTTTAAGATTTTATTTATTTGACAGACAGATCACAAGGAGGCAGAGAAGGAAGCCTACTTGGGGGAAGCAGGCTCCCTGCCAAGCCGAGAGCCCGATGCAGGGCTCGATCCCAGGACCCTGAGATCATGACCTGAGCTGAAGGCAGAGGCTTAACCCACTGAGCCACCCAGGTGCCCCAACCTTCTCTATTTTAAGAATGACTCTGACTGCCTGGAGAAGCCCCCTCTCAAAATAATATTTAAAAATGCAGAGAGAGTCACCTGGGTGGCTCAGTTGGCTAAGCGTCTGCCTTTTTTTTTTTTTTTTTTAAGATTTTATTTATTTATTTGACAGACAGAGATCACAAGTAGGGAGAGGCAGGCGGAGAGAGAGAGGGGGAAGCAGGCTCTGAGGCTTAACCCACTGAGCCACCCAGGTTCCCCTAAGAGTCTGCCTTTGGCTCGGGTCATGACCTCAGGGTCCTAGGATGGAGCCCTGCATAGGGTCCCCTGCTCAGTGGGGAGTCTGCTTCTCCTTCTCTTTCTGCCCCTGCCCCCCCCACCTCGTGCTCGTGTTCTCTCTCGCTCTCTCTCAATCTTTTTGAAAAAATGCATAGAATAATATACCAATGTTTACAAAGGAAACTAATTATAGTGAAACATTTACCAAAAAATATTTTTTAATCTGTGCTACGGTGATCCAAAGGTGTGAGACATGTAGAGCGGAGCTACCCAGCAGAGCTGGAAGCCCACAGCGAGAAGCCCAGCAGTCCCCGTCCCACCAGATGGCAATCAGCTGAATCCCACTGACTGGTGTGTGGCCATTGTTGGAACCTACTGAGTTTTGGAATCACACCTTACACCGCAAGGCTCTCTGATACATTGGGGGGAAGTAGCCTTTCTACGGAAAGCATCACCTAAGCTTACAGTTAAACCTGGAATGGAAATGGCGAATAAACATATGAAAACACCCTCCTCATCCTGGGTCATTAGGGAACGGCAAGTTGAACAACGAGATACTGAAACACTGAGATACTGAAACACCGAGGACACCAGATACCCGTGAGGATGTTGAGCAACAGGAATTTTCCCTCACCGCTGATGGGAATGCAAAACAGTACAGACACTTTGGAAGTTTGGTGGCTTCATATAAAGCTAAACATAGTCTTGCCGTATGGTCCAGCAGTTGCTCTCCTTCATATTTATCCGAATGAGTTGTAAAGGACATCCACACAAAAACCTGCACACAGATATTTATGGAAGCTTTATTTAGAATGGCTCAGACTAAAGCAGCCAAGATGCCCTCCAGCAGGTATGTGGATAGACAACTGCTACATGGAGACAATGGAAAGTTATCATAGGTACAAAGAAATGAGCTATCAAGCCAGGAAACAGACATGGAGGAAATGTACATGCCTTACTGCTAGTAAAGAAGTCAGTAGAAAAGGCTACATACTGTGTGATTCCCACTATACAACATTCTCGAAAAGGCGAAACTAGAGACAGTGAAACAAATCAGTGGTTTCGGGGGTTCAGGAAGACACAGGGGGGATGAGTAGGTGAAGCGGGGTGTGTGTGTGTGTGTGTGTGTGTGTGTGTGTGTGTGTGTGTGTGTGTAGGGCAGAGCATATTGATACTGGCATGGTGGACGCCCCACTCAGTGCCTTTGTCAAAACCCATACAACGTGCAACATAAAGAGTGTTAATTGATGTTAATTGATGTTAACTAATTAACTGATGTTAATTGATGTGGGAAATAAAGGCAAAAGAAAAATTAAATTTCCTCACTATCTACAGCCCACTGATATGACCTTGAAACAGGCAGAATGACCTTTCTCTAGGAACTTAGCTACCTGGATGTTAATACTTTGCAAAGGGCAAAGGCAATCTTAGCCTGGCCCCCAGGATCCTCTACTTTAACATATAAAAATTCCTTTGGAAACTTCCTTTAACTCTAAACTCTCAAGTTACATGTTGGTGGGGCACCTGGGTGGCTCAGTGGGTTAAAGCCTCTGCCTTCGGCTCAGTTCGTGATCCCTGGGTCCTGGGATTGAGCCCCGCATAGGGCTCTCTGCTCAGCGGGGAGCCTGCCTCCCCCCCCCACTCTCTACCTGCCTCTCTGCCTACTTGTGATCTCTGTCTGCCAAATAAGTAAATAAAATCTTTTAAAAAAATGATGCATATCATATGATGTGTGTCACATGTATGCCACTTAGAAGAGTGCCTGACACCTGGTCAGCATGGTGTAAGTGTTAGCTGTTGTCCCCCCTGTTGGTATTTCAGACTCCTGGACAGAAACGGTGTGTTTACCCACAAGAAGACCGTAGAGACTCTCAGACGTGTTGAGTGTCTTTCCATTTGGCTATGATTTATGTCAATTCCATGTGGGAGTAGTGGATTTCTCCTGCTGATCCAAAGCTCTGACTGGCTGTTTCATATAGCTTTGCTTAATTTTTTTAAGTGTAGAAATTTCTTATTTCTGAAATTAGTTTGTTTGAGAGGCCAAACAGGCTCAGGTCATGATCCTGGGGTCCTGGGATGGAGCCCCGCATCGGGCTCTCTGCTCGGCAGGGAGCCTGCTTCCTCCTTTCTCTCTCTGCCTCTCTGCCTACTTCTGATCTCTATCTGTCAAATAAATAAATAAAATCTTAAAAAAAAAAAAAATACATATTGGCAATCATCCCCCAAGCATTTGACCCACTGATGTACATCTGAAAGGTCTCATGACTAAGGTTTTATTAGACAGTAATAAATGACCTTTTCCTAAAAACAGCTAGTCCCTCAAGGTCCTGGAAACCTTGCTTCCAAAATTCCTTGGAGACGTAGGCTATCCCTAACCCCCTCTCCACTTGAGAGTATATAATGGACCACTCCTCACCACCCCAGCGCAGCTCTTTCTGCCCACGGGTCCTGTCCCCATGCTTTAATAAAACCACCTTTTTGCACCAAAGATGTCTCAAGAATTCTCTCTGGTCTGTCAGCTCCGAACACCAACATCTTTCCTACATCATTAACTATGGCCTGTAGTCAACAATAACATGTCTTTATTGCTTCATCAATGGTAAGCAATTAAGGCAGGATGTTAATAATAGGGCAAACTCTGGGGGCTGGGAGACAGGAGGTATATGAGAACTCTAGTTCCTGGTCCATTTTTGCGTAAACCTAAACCTGCTCTAAAAAATAAAGTCTGTTATGAAGTGCCAAAAAATGGGCTACAATTATAGATATGATGTTTCTTATTAATGCATTTGATAGCAAGCCTGTGTAACTTTGAGCTGGCAAGGAACCTTCAAGAGCTGCATGGCTCCATGACTCTGTGGTCAGAGCCCCGGGTACTGCTGATTCTGCCCCGGTGGCTGCCTGCATTCAGAAGGGAAGGAAGTGCTCAATCTCATCTAGAAGTGTCTGAAAATAAAGGTGCAATATTTTGTTCCCCATTCAGCCTCCCAGACTCTCGTTGTACAATCAGCTTCCTTTGACCTGAGGGTCAAGTCCTAGAAGTGGTTTCGCTGGGTCAGAGTCTGCACGCATGTAAGCTTTGGCTGGTGGTTAGAGATGCAATTTCCATTCACCCAGCCTGCAAAGGGCCTGTTTTCCTGCCTCCTACCTGCAGCCAGGGGTCCTCAAATTCTTCATCCCCCCCCACCTGGGGGGGCCATTCTGCGCTTCCCCAGTGACTTCCAAGCAACGCTTCCTCTCCCTGCTCTGACCTGGCTGCCTTCCTCCAGATCACTGCCCTACACCCCAGAAATGGGTCACCTCCCGCCATCTGGTGCCGTCGCCAGGCTTCAGCTCCCAGGATGGCTTACCCTGGGCTCCGCACGGTCCCAGAATTCCCCAAAACACAGCGACCACCAGCCTGACGACCCTTACGGCAGGTTTGTGAACAGAAAGGCCGATTTAAACTGAAGGTCGCTGCTACCAAATTCTGGAGTCTTCACTGGGCCATCCTGGTGTGTCTCCTTTCTTCCCCATCACCCGCCTCAGTGCAACACGGTTTCCCCCTGCATAGAGTGGAAAATCCAGATTAAAAAAAAGTCTCTTAGCTAACAGACCCAGTTTACATAACTAAACAGAATCCTTGTCTTAGTCTAAAGCAGCAGCCTTCACAGCTGCCTGGCCAAGAGGGTCCATGGAGCTGATCCTTCCAGAACAATCTAGAACAAAGGAAAAATCTGTTTGTATCTTTATAAACAGATAAACAGTTTAAATAAAAAATATAAAACTATTAAATAAAAAAATATAAAACAGTTTAAATTAAAAAAAATTTATTTAAGCCACTGGGTGGCTCAGTGGGTTAAACCTCTGCCTTCGGCTCAGGTCATGGTCTCAGGGTCCTGGGATAGAGCCCCACAGCGGGCCCTCTGCTCAGCAGGAAGCCTGCTTCCCCCCTCCCTTTCTCTGCCTGCCTCTGTCCCTACTTGTGATCTCTCTCTCTCTGTCAAATGAATAAATAAAATATTTTTTAAAAAAATAAATAAAAATAAAAAGTTTATTTAAGTCATCTCTACACCCAACGTGGGGCTCGAACTCACAACCCTGAGATGAAGAGTTGCATGCTCTACCGACTGAGTCAGCCAGGCACCCCTGTTTATAACCTTTATTTATTTTTTTACGATTTATTGATTTATTTTGGGGAGGAGGGGCAGAGGGGAAGAATCCCAAGCAGACTCCCTGCCGAGGATAGATTTCCCACCACACAGGGCTTGATCCCATGATCCTGAGATCGATCACAACCTGAGTCAAAATCAAGAGTTGGACATTTAACCAACTGAGCCACCCAGGCGCCCCCATAACCTTGAAAATGGCAGGTTCTAGTGATGTAGTTTTTTTTTAATATTGTTGTGTTGGCGAGATTGGTGGGGTCCGGGGCCAACAGCAAGGAAAGAATTCTTGAGACGTCTTTGGTGCAGAAGGGTAGTTTTATGAAAGCAAGGGGTTAGGACTGGGGGCTGCCTGCTGCTCCTGGCTGCCCCAGGATTGTGAACAGGACCTGATTTTATACCTCAGCGGGTGGGAGAAGTAAATATAAGGGAAGGTCCAAGAGAACTTTCATATGCTAAAGAAGATGGGGGGGGCTCCTGGAGGAATGTTATAATCTGCCTATCTCAATCTGCAGATTGGCTGCAGGTGGTAGAGAGGCTTAATTTTATGTGTTTTCTACTGCCTTTGTTTCTCGCCCCACTAGCATCAGCATTTTTAAGACCCATTCTCCCGTGGCACCCATGATAGAATAATCTTATTAAAGCGAATATTTGATAATTTGGTAGATTACAAATGGCACCGCAATTCGATTTAATTTGTTTCTATGATTACTCAGAAAATGGAAATTTTTTTGTGCCCTTTATTTCTTATTATGTGAAATGTCTGTTTAGATCACGAACCTATTTCTGTTAACGTGTTGGAAACACTTTTCCCAGCTTTTTATTTTCGTTTCAATTTTATTTTTTGACATTCTAAACATTTAAATTTTGTCTAATGAAATCTCTCCATGTTTTCCTTTATGGTCTCTGTCTTCTGTGTTATGTTGAGAAAAAGCTACCTGACCCTGAAGGAAAGTAAATAATCACTCAACTATGGTCATGTTTAGTCCATTTGGGCTTAAATGCAGTGGAAGGGATCCAATCTGGTTGTTTCCATACACATTGCCAATTTCCCATGAAAGGCTTTCATTGATTAATCTCTTCTTTCCCCACACTGCTTTGAAATGCTGCCTTTATTAGTTTTGTGACCCTTATGGACCAGTTTCTCTGTTCTTGAAATCCCTGCTGTCCAGAGATGTGACGATTAAATGAAGTAACATTTTCAAAGCCTGTAGCATGGGAACACAGAATCCGCTCCATACGCGCTGGTTCTCTGCCCTCCTCCTGCCATGCACTTCTACAGTTTGACCTTGGGATTCTGGGAAAGGTTCCAGCCACACAGAAGGTGCTTCCTCAGGCCTCGCCGTTTGGCCCCCAAACTCCTCTTTGGCCTGTTAGTGCCTCAGCCAAGGTGACCTTGCTCAGGAGGGCTGGGTGGGTGAGCCGCAGAAGGAGGATGGGTGTTACCCAGTGCTGAGGACTTGGTGGGGGTGGAGGGGGAGTCAGGGGAAACTTCACAGGTAAGATGACCTTGGAGCTGGGTTCAGGGGGAGGGGCAGTGAGGGGAGACGAATTGGGCAGGTGGACAAGGGAGAAAGGGCATCCCAGGCCAAAGGAATAGCGCGATCAAAGCAAGAGTGGGCGGGAGCAGAAATCAAGAGGGGCAGGAGGCTGGGCCAAATCAGGGAGGGGGTTGGCTGTACAAGGGAAAGGGTAGGGATTCATTGAAGTGGGAGAGTCCTGTGATCACACGTGTATTTTAGGAAGATGAGCCCAGGCCAGATGGCAGGTGGGGAGCCCTAGGGGGCTGCTGAGATAAGGCAGATAAGATGGGGTGGTAAGCCAGGACCAGGGTGGTGGCCTCAAGGGTGAAAGGAAACGGGCAGTTTTCAAACACATCTAATTAGCTAAAAAAGAAAAGGACTGGCAATGGATTGGAGGTGGGAAGAGGGGTGTGAAAGAGGACCCCAGGTTCCTGGCTTGGGCAGCTGTGTCGATGGTGAAGGATTGATTTACTGAGATGGGAGCACTAGAAGGGGAGCTCGTTTGGGCCCGGGTTGGGGAGGACAAGAAATCCACTGAAAAGGTTGGCACTAGAGAAGACATGGAAAAATTCAAAGTCTGCAAAACTCAGTGTATTCTTGTAGGCATTCCAGGCATCTGTTACGGAAGGGCAGAACCAAGGAGGTAGCAGAGGGATGGTGGGAAGGGGATGGTTTGAAAAATATTTAGGAAGTTGAGTCAACAGGATCTGGCAGATGCTTTGATTTCGTAAAGAGAGGGACAAAGCTCGGATATTATGGCCAGGGAGGGGAACCAGGCCTGAAAGTGCCTGTCTTTGGAATAGTGAGCACGGGGAAAGAAGGAGGTTTGGTGGGAAGATGCACTCATTAAGGCAACAATTCGCAATTAAGCACCTATTCTATGCAAGGCACTGTATTTAGGATGGACAAAGGACAAAATCTCTGCTCTCATGAGACTGAAATTCAGTGAGGAGAGCTAGACAATGAAGAAACACACAAACATATGGCAAGCAGTAGAAAGTGTTATGGAGGAAAATCAAGTGGGTGGGTGGGGTCTGCAATTTTTAAAAAATATTTTTATTTTATTTTTAAGTAAGCTCTATAACCAGCGTGGGGCTGGAATTCATGACCCTGAGATCAAGAGTCACACACTCTACCGACTGAGTTAGCCAGGTGCCCTGGTCCACAGTTTTTCAAAGACATGACCAGGGATGGTCTCATTGACAAGGTGTTATATAGACAGAGACTTGGAGGGGCAAGCACATTCTAGGAAGCGGAAAGAGCATATGCAAAGGCCCTGAGGCAAGAACATATTCCAAGAAGACTGAGGAGGCCAGTGTGGTGGAGCAAAGAGGAACAGTGTGGTAGAGCAAGGAGAGGAGTGGCAGATGATGGGATAGGAGGGGTAGCAGAGGTAGGTCTGTGGGGCCTTGCGGGCCCTTGTAAAGACTCCAGCTTTTACGATAAGAAAGCCAGAATGGCTTTCGAGAATTTTGAGCAGAAGAAGACCATGAATGGCTTGAATTTTAGAGGCTTAGTGAATAAGAATTCCTTGGTCACTTCCTAGCTGGATGGTGACCTTGGATGAGTTATTTAATTTCTCTTTGCCTCAGTTTCATAATCTGTAAAATGGGGATAATAACAGTAATCACTCTGTATGGTTATTGCAAGGATTAAATATAGTTAATATAAAGGAAGCCGTCAGAACAGTGTCTGGCACATTCTAAGCTCCATAGACTGGGAGCTGCAATTACCATAATGATCATTAAGGCTGCTGGTGTTGAAAACAGACTGGAGGGGACCAGAGTGGAAGCAGGGACACCATCTGGGCAGCTCCTGCAGTGGTGCAGGGCCCCAGGAGAATGGTGAGGATGGCTTGGACCAGAATGGTTATGGTGGAAGTGGAGAGAAGTGGTCAGAATGAGGAAGCGTTGATGGCATATGCCAGCGGATCAGACATGAGATATGAGAGAAAGGGGAAACCATGATGGCTCCAAGGATTTTTGCCCTGAGCACATGGAAGCTGAAGTTGCCATTTACTGAGATAGGGAGCAACACGGGGAGTCTGGCTTTGACGGCGATGAACGGGAGACATCGACCAGCTATCTCAGGGTAAAGGCAGGCAGTTGGATAAGCAAGTGGCCCAAGCTGGGGGGTGTATGCCTGGGAGCGATCAGTATACAGTGGCTGTTTCAAGCCGTGGGACCAGATGGGCTTATCAAGGAAGCAAGTGCGGATGGAGAAGAGGGCCAAGGGTGAGCCTGGGAGTCTGCCATGCTGACAAGGGCTCGACCGATGCCACCAGCCAGCGGATGTGATTTTTGAAAAGCCTGCAAATTTTTGAAAAAACTTGAGGAAAAGGTTTTTGGTTTTGTCAGCGGTCTCTCAAATGTTTGAAGTAGCACTTCTAGGACACAGAACTGGGCCAGGCTTAGGAAGACAGCAGAGATGGGTAAGCACAGAGGAAGACAGATGGGTGACCAAAATTGAAGCCTTTGCTGATCCAGAGACATTCTGAGCAGGGGTGATTTTTGAGTAAAATGGGCTTTAAGGATATGGGAATTACTGATACAACCATACACTGGTATAAAAATCATTTATAAACAAAAGGCAGTGGCTAAGAACATGGATTTTTAAAAAAATGATTTATTTATTTATTTGAGAGAGAGAGAGAGTGTGTGTGTGTGAGCAGGGTGGGGGGTAGGCAGAGGCAGAGGGTAAGAGAAAGAAAGAGAGAGAGAGAATCTCAAGCAGATCCCCTCCCCACATGGAGCATGGAGCCTGATGCAGGGCTCAATTGCATGATCCTGAGATCATGACCTGAGCTGAAATCAAGAGTCAGATCCTTAACTGACTGAGCTTCCCAGGCACCCCAAGAACAGGGATTTTGAAGGAGGATACACTATGGCTCTTCAGGCTCTGCCCAGTGTGACCTTGGCTCTGCGACTTCTCTGGCCCAGGTCCTCATCTCTAAAATGGGCTCAGCTTCTTGTCTCTGTCACAGGCATTGAAAGACGTGAAATAGATTTGCTAAGTGCTTAGCATAGCTCTGGACACACACACACACACACACACACACACACACACACACACTTTTTTCTTCTCTGCTACCACTAGTGCCAACACTTCTGATGCCAACATGTGGATTTTTTTCTCACATTGACCCACTCTCTGACACCAGCTGGACGTCTTTTTTTTTTTTTTTTTTTTAGATTTTTATTTATTTATTTGACAGACAGAGATGACAAGCAGGCAGAGAGGCAGGCAGAGAGAGAGGGTGAGGAAGCAGGCTTCCTGCTGAGCAGAGAGCCTCATGCAGGGCTGGATCCCACGACCCTGAGATCATGACCCGAGCCAAAGGCAGAGGCTTTAACCCACTGAGCCACCCAGGTGCCTCACCAGCTGGATGTCTTATAGTTAGTTCAGTTCTGACCTGATCTTGCTAGAATTAGTGTCAGATCTCACAAGTTAAGGGCTCAGTCCCAAGACTGCCCTCATTTTAGATGTTAATGGCAAGTCCCAGCCCCCTCTACTTCAGATCTGCTGGCTATAGAAATCAGGGGTTGCCATGATTCCCTCCTGAATAAGTCCATAATTTGCTAGAAGGGCTCACAAAATTCCGGAAAATGCTTTGCTTTCTATTACCTATTTGTTATAAAAGGATAAGACTCAGGAAGAGCCAGATGAAAGAGCTGAATAGAGCAAGGACCTGGAGGGGTGGGGCATGAAGAGCTTCCTTGCTCTTTCTGGGGGCACCATTCTCCCTGAACCTTGATGTGTTTACCAGTCTAGAAGCTCTTGGAATCCCTTTGGTTAGGGTTTTATATGGAGGCATGCTTGGTTCAATCATTGACCTTTGATGACTGAGCTCAAGCTCCAGCGCCTCTCCTCTACCTGAAGGTCAGGGGGTGGGACTGAAATGGCCAGCCCCCATCCCAAGGCTGGTTTCCTTGGCAACCCCCCCCCATCCTTAGGGGTTTTCCAAAAGTTACCTCATTACCATACACGCAGGTATGACTGTAAGGGACTTGTTATGAACAACACAAAGTGAACCTCTTAACCCTATCATTCAGAAATTCCAAGGATTTTAGCAGTTCTGTGCCGGGAACTAGAACTGGGTGATTAAATTTATCATAATTATAGCCACTATGACAGGCTCACAGTTAAGTGTTGCTATCTAATTGAGAAGGAGACTAGAAGGAGAAAAAAACAATTCAGAATAGAATGACGGAGGGGCACCTGGGTAGTTCAGTTGATGAAGAGTCTGCCTTCAGCTCAGGTCTTGATCTCAGGGCATCAAGCCCCTTGTTGAGCTCCCTGCTCAGTGGGAAGCCTGCTTCTCCCTCTGCCCCCTGCTCATGCACTCTCTCTCTCTCTCTCTCTCAAATAAATAAATAAAATCTTAAAAACAACAACAAGGGGCGCATGGGTGGCTCAGTGGGTTAAAGCCTCTGCCTTTGGCTCAGGTCATGGTCTCAGGGTCCTGGGATCAAGCCCTGCATTGGGCTCTCTGCTTGGCGGGGGGCCTGCTCCACACCCCCGCCCCACCTCTCTGCCTACTTGTGATCTCTGTCAAATAAATAAATAAAATCTTAAAAAAAGATAAACAACAACAACAACAGCATAGAATGAAGGAACAGTAGAGAGGAAACTGGAATCAGTATTCTGGCAAGGCTGAGCTCATAGGTATGTGACCCGTGCAGTTACGGAGGCCTCCCAGCTCAGAATGGACCCAGTTCTTGGTTTAACACTCTGCTCTCCCCATCTTGAAATTTGTAACAATTTGCTCCTTGAACCTGGGTTTTGTAAAGGAAGTCCAACGGGACAGGGACACATGCATGTGAAGATACACCAGGTGGTGGGGAGCTGGCCCTGGCCAGCAAGTCTGGCGGGCTGTGGGCAGCATGGGTGCTGAGCCAGTTGGCCTGGCCACCCAGCGTGCACCCACATGGTGGGGCAGTCTGGGATCTGGGCCCAGATTGGCAGCAGCAGAATATGGCTGCAGTCCACCGAAGCCAGGGTGAGAGAAGGGACCCCCCCCCCACCCCCCCCCGGAAGAGCCCGTCCAGAAGATCTACGGAAACAGAAACTCGGCAGCCTAAGTCTGGGACGGGACCTGTGCGCACTGTACTGGCAGTGAACTGTCAGTAAATACCCCAGAACCAAAGCCTACGGACAGACATGGCAATAAAGCATATCTGGGAGTTGTCAATTCTTCAGAGTCTAGAATCTCTGGTTTTGGAAACCACCGCAACATTACAAAGCAAATATTCAGAGGCTTACGACAAGAATTCAAATTTAAAGGTCATACTTTATAGCAAATCATTCTATTTTCATGTGAAGCTTCGTTATTCATGAGAAAGGCAATTTTATTTTATTTTTTTTGAGAAAGGAAATTTTAAAATTAATTTTTCTTGAATCAAAGATAGGGCAGTCAGGTGTATAAATAGGTTATTAAAATTATAGACAAATTATGAGGTCGCTTTCAGTTTTTTTTTTTTTCCAGAGGAGAACATGAATGCAGGTCCCCCCGGCCCATTAGAAATTGCACAGTTGAGTTTCCCACGTTTCTTAAGTGCAATGTATGAGCCTCACACTGCGAGAGCCACCTTGGTGATCACTTAGCATCTCTCATGCCAGGTGAGTATCACTTTCAGTTTCTTTCTTTTTTTTAAGATTTTATTTATGTATTTGAGGGAAAGAATGAGAGAGAGAACATGAGTGGAGGGGAGGGGCAGAGGGAGAAGGACAAGCAGACTCCCCACTGAGCAAGCAGCCCGATATGGGGCTGGATCCCAGGACCTGGGGATCATGACCTGAGCTGAAGGTAGACACCTAACCGGACTTGACTTAGCTACCCAGGCGCCCCTAACTTTCAGTTTCTTGTACAACTACACATGGTACAGAAAATGTTAGAGGAAATATTAAAATGCCATTGTATAAACTTACATATAAAATTAAATTTAGGGGCACCTGTGTGGCTCAGTGGGTTAAGCCTCTGCCTCAGGTCATGATCTCGGGGTCCTGGGATCGAGCCCGGCATCAGGCTCTCTGCTCAGCAGGGAGCCTGCTTCCCCCTCTCTCTTTGCCAGCCTCTGTGCCTACTTGTGATCTCTGTCAAATAAATAAATAAAATTCTTATATATATAAAAAAAAAAGAAAACTACATCACAGCATGGAAGGCTGGTCCTCGTTGAGGGCAGAGATGACCGCTGTGATGTCCTCCTTATCCTAATCTGGGACCCATCCTCTCCCGCGAAGGGTCATTCTTCTGAGTAGTCCTCCCCCCCCCCCCCGGCTCCCACTCCCCACGGCAGATCCGAGTCCTTTGGATTCAGATTTTAATTTTTGAAGTCCTTTGGCGGGTAAGGCAAGACAAGCACTTTGGTTACTCCAGAGTGAAGGGAATAGGTGAATAATGATGACAAAAACAGAAAAGGCAAACGCAGGGCAGCGTGACTGTTAAGTCATAATAACGATGTGACCGGTGTTGTCAGCAGTGACTCCGCACATGCGCTCTGCTGTCTGGTTGGTTCACAGTTCATTAGTCTTCTGGAAGCCTGGCAGGGAAGGGGTTACAGGTGAGGTAGCCTTCCGGGGGTCGTGAAGCTCTTGTGATTGGAAGCAGTTGCAGCCCTCAGGCCTCCTTAAAGCAAGACGAGGGAGGTAGACCCCAGGTAGAACGCAACTCCTGCCCTGCACTTTGTCTCCGAACTGTGCCTCCTGGGGGGTCTCCTCCAGCCTGCTCCGGATTGACCAATCCTTCTGCCCCATCGTGGAGGGAGGCAACCTGATTGGCTTAGTTATGGACGGAGGGCGGTGCCTTTCAGGGAGGCCTCGGCGCCTCGGCTCTGGGACCGCTCAGCCTATGGAGGGGCGGCCCGTGGATCATGTGCTCACCTCTGTCCAGTCAGAGGACCCGCAGCTGGACTAAGGCGGGACTTGTGGACAGCCATGGTGTGGGCGTAGCCAGCACTGTGATGGACAGGCTGACCCAGAGACCGGAACTCACCCGCTCCTCCTCCACCACCTGTGCTCCTGCTTTTCTGCTGGGGCGCGGTTCTCACACCCACCTCAGCCCTTCTTACCCAAGCCATCCCTTACCGATCTGCTCTTTCCTCAAATACATCTAGATTTCCTCCATTTTCCCCATGTCCATGGTGACCTTCCTGTCTGAGTAATGGGCAGCCACCTCTTGGTTGCCATCTGACCCCAGGAGTGGTCTTTTCCGAACACGTACCGCGATGGTCATCCGCCTGTCAGTGGGTTCTACGTCGCCCAGCAGGAACCAGACCTCCGATGGAAGCCTGGAGGCCGTGCGGTGAGACCCCGGAGTACCCTGTGGCCTGTCCCTCCTCCTCCTCTCCTCTGCCTGCCTCGCCGGCCTTCCGCCTCTCCCAGCTCTTCTGGGCAGGGACCTCCGCGTTTCAGTTCCTCTCCAGGTCGTTCAGCAGCCCACCCCCTTGCCGCTGAATACCTGCTCATCGCAGCGAAGAGTCATCTGCTTAGAGGGGTCCGTATCTGAGCCCAGGTCTAAACGGCATCTTCTGATGGTCACTGAGCACTTGTCACAACTTATTTTGTTTGCATGTTGGTCTCACATCCATACCTCCTCCTGGAGGACTAGTCTGTGGGGGCAGGGGCTGACTACCTTGCTCAGTGCTGACCCCTAGAGCCCAGCACCGTGTCTAGATTCACCGCCCAGCTCAGGACCATAACCTTTAATTAGCGTTCTGCAAACCTACCCGTAGGTCTGTATGGAGGCTTAGGTGCCTTTGGGATTGGGAAAGGGACCAGGATAGGGAATGATGACGGGTGTGTGTGTGTGTCCACATGTAGGCCTGTGTGCCTGTACGCACACATGTAAAGCTGGGGAGCACTGGCTTCAACTGTCATGACCTCACTTGTACTGAACAGTAAACAAATAAAGCAGGTGCCAAGTCAGAGGGGAAAGGGAATGCGACCCGAAGCCACACCTAGGAAGAACGAAAACATCAGGACACACGGCAGTCAGCTGGTGGGTTTGTCTTCACTTTATTACTATGTCATCAGAAGTCACCACCTTCACTTGGTTCACCACAAATGGACAGATGTCATAATGGAGGGTGTCACGGCGCCACTGGATTCACTCTTGAGACTTAACCGGGTGGCTGGGGAGTCCAGAGTGGGGGCCCAGGATGGGGACCGCCATTCACTGCACACACGCACACACACAGAGATATATTTGTGGAGCCTTATATTATACATCTTATATGTAGAAAATATATATATTTATACTATACACAGGCAGTTACGCTGCAGGAGGGCTGGGACACCCAGACGAGGGCTGTGGGCACCAGGGGATGGGGATTGTCACATCAAGGGGCAGCGCTGGGAGATGGCTGGACCAGCCCATCCTCCCACAAACTCTTGGGAGGGGTGCTCCCCCTTCCTGCTCCTTAGAGAATCAAAGGGGTGTTGGACCAAGGTTGGGGGGCCCTCAAGGGGTAACAAGTGGGGGTTCTTGGTTACATGGGGGGAGCCTGGGGCCCCCAAGAGTCTTTGAAGATCAAAAATCACAGGGGAGGTTGGAGTAGGGGAGCGGATGCTAAACCCTGGGAAATTAGACCCTCGACTATCACACCCCCAGGTACCAGATGCCACAACCAGGCAGATGGCCCATGACTGTGCGGGGTGAGTTTAACTCAGAGACCGAGGTCCTCAACTACTCTGTGCATAACTTTGGACAAATGACTGTCTTCCCGGCCTACTCTACCTTCTCTAAGGGTCCTTGCAACTTTAAACTTGTGTGGAACCCAGTTTTCTGGGCCCTCTCTTGTGCTTGGTGGAAGGAGGGAGCCCAAACCCGGCAAGGTCAGGCTGCAGGGGGCAGCCTTCTCCAAAGAAAGGGTGGGAAGCCAGGGAGAGGCCGATGGAGGCAGCAGGGAGGGAAAAAGAGGACACTGTTGGCCCATGAGCACAGGTTCTAAGTTTGGGACCTCCTGGGTATTGTCCTCAGTCAGTGGAAGAAGCAGGCGGTCCCTACCAATGCTCCCAGAAGGGGAGTCTGGAGCCCGGGGTCCCAGCCGAATCCTGCCCTCTCCCCGTTTCTCACCTCCACCACTGTCAGGCCCCTGCCAACACCCAGCCTGATGGTGGGATCATGTCTGGGTTGTACCCCAGGTCGAGTGAAGAATGCAAAGTGAGAAGATTCTGCGCCCCTCCCTCATGGCAGGGGTCCTGTAAACTTCCGTGGTCTGGGGTGGCAGGGACAGTCTAGAAGAAACACCCAGGGGATCGGTGAAGCTCAAGTGGTACCCGGCCCTCCAGATCCCTATCACGAGCAGCTGGTTGGTGCCCAGGGAGAACGGGTGGGCAGCACCCTGGGGTCTCCTGGCGTCCATCAGCAGGGGAGCTGTTTGGTGGGGAGCGGGTGCGGGGAAGGACCTCTCTCAACCTCCTGCGTGCTTATAGAACCTCACTTTGCCAGAAGCGCACCCACAACCACCCGCGTCCCTTACCTGCTTCACAAACTTGGTCTGGTACAGGCTCCACTGCTTGGCCTGGTAAATGCCACCACCCCATCCCATCCCCATTTGCGCCACTGGGGGGTTACCAGAGACAAAGTGCCTCCCTCAAATGTGGAAAATGGGAGTCTATGAAGACCAGCTGTTGCTTGGTTGTCTGGGGTTCTCTCTTGTCACTGCTGCCCCTCCTGAGGACTTGAACAGGCTTGAGTTCAGATCCCTGCTGCACTGCTAATTCGTTTACACTCAAGAGCCTCAGTTTCCCTTTCTGTTGAGTGGGGACAACAATGCTACTTCCCAACCTAGGAAATTCCTTCTTCTTCACTCATCATGATGCTAACTGCTGCTCATCCTCCCGGCCCTTCCTGCCCTCCTCCCCCTCCCCCCCCTTGTCAAGGGCTGGGATAGCACTCTGCCCCCTGGTGGACCCTGGGTACAGTGGTTGGCTTGGGACACATTTCCGCCAGCTTGCATGTCTTCTGAATCCCTGGCACGAGACAGCTGCTGAGTCAATGGGCAAGTGAGTGAGTATCACCTGCCTCTGAGGGTTCTCGTGGGGGCATGGGGTGCCGGTGGTGGGAACAGCCAGCATGGTGCCAGGCCACCATACCCCGGTCCTGTTCCCTGGGGCATTGGCCAGTGGACGCGGGGCCCCAAGCACCCCCACACCTCTCTCCTTTAAGGCCTCTCCATCCTTTAAGGTTCAGTGAAGAATCCCTTCCTCCCCTCAGCCCTCCTTGTGCCTTTGGAGACACCTGCTACCGTCTCTCCGAGAGCCCACCACCTCCCCCAGCCTACCACGCACCAGGGGCTCTCAGGGTTCATCTTGGGAGCGATTTGTCCCACGGCAGCAGCTCGAAGGCTGGCCTTGAGGGCTCCAGAGCCCCTGCCCCCTCTCCCCGACTCCCACAGGGAGACTGTCCTCTCATTGGGCCTTCTGGAAGGCCAGTGGAAGGGCTCTCCATGTCCTTGGGTGTTCCAGCCCCTGAGGCCCTGGCTAACACCGGCTGAGGGAAAGGCGACACAGTGTCCCAGGTCACTTCTGTTTTCTGGGAGGCCACAAAGAGGGTGCTAGAACTCCCCGTGGGGCACGCACAGCATGGAACAGCACATGGGGAAACAAGCGAGTGAGGCGAGCCCCCTTGGTCCTCCCACCCTGACTGGAGGCTGGGGGAGGGGCCGGCGGGGATATGGGGAGGGGGGCCTGGAGGCTGGGCTGCCCCACTGTGGGGAGCAGCCGGGCAGAGCAGGCCCTTGGCTTGCAGCAGAATCAGGGTTCTCTCACGGGCTGAGGTCCCCAAGGCCTCCCAGAGTGACAGGAACACTGAGCAGTGGAGCCCGGGGGACGGGGAAGGCAGAAAGACAGGAGACAGCAGGGGCTCTCCAGTCAGGTGGCCTGGGCTTGGCCCCAACTCTATCACTGGCTGCCTGAGTGACCCTGGGCAAGGGACCTTGACCTCTGCACGCCTCAGTGTTCTCAACCATAAAACGGAGGTCGCCCCCATGCTCGTAGTAGGGCTGGGTGACAGCCCCCAGTGTCCCCCAGGTGTCCCCACACACCCCGGAGCCAAACCTTCCTGGCATCATCCTGGTCTTTCACACCAATTCCCACCTCCGGGACCAGCGGGGCTCCTCTGCACCTTGTCTTCCCCCTTCCCTGGACCACTGGTCTCTCACTACCTGTGTCAAGCCCAAACCTGACACACAGTAGGCACGTGATGAACGCTCGGTGACACAACGCGCGAGTGCAAACGCCCCCGGCCCCTGCCAGACAGCCCTGAACACACGCACCCCCAACACCTTACCGCCCCATCCCACCCTGAGCTGCCCTGGAGCACAGCGGAAGAACGCAGAGGCTGCCAAGGCGCTGGGTAGGGCAGCCTGGGAGGGAGTAGGGGTCTGGGTGTGGGGGAGGGAGGGGCGGCTGGGACTGGGGCGGGGACAGGCAAGGGGCAGGTGGTCACGGGAGCTCAGTAGCCCTGGGACTGGTAGCCCTGGGGCTCCGTGTCAAAGGCGTTGGCCGGCTGCTGGTAGGTCCCGCCCAAGCCGGCGGGGTCCGGCCCGGTGCTGGGCTCCACGTAGGGGGCATAAGGCATGCTGGAGTCCTGGCTGGGGTCCATGTAGTCCTGGGAGAAGAGGGCCGAGTCGGCGCCAATCTGGTACCGCTGGAAGGCCAGCACTGCCTGGCCCGCCTGGTGACCGGCGCCGGCGAGGACGAGGACAGGAGGGAGGGGACGGTTAGGGGAGAGACAGACAAGAACAGCGGGTTAGTGGCAGTTAGTTCACATGACACACACAATAGGGGTTAAATCTCCTCAAAGCACCGAGGAGGAAACCTAGCTTGCCTGGGGGTGGTGGTGGGGGGAGTCTATGCTGGCGGCCAGCCCTCAAGAGAGCCAGAGCCACACCGTCCATCCAGCTACAGAAATCTTCAGAAGTCACCCCTCCCATGTCCCAGAGGTCACGACGGGCCACCAAACATCCTCTGTGGGGGTAGTGTTAAAGTGGCCCAAAGGCCACAGCATCCTTCTCAAACCATGTCCTCAGGAGTGTTATGTGGAATGGGGAAAACAGGTTCTCAGTGGGAGAGAGAACTGTTGGTATCTCCTAAAAGCCATCCTGCCTCTCTTGCAGCGAGACATGTGAGCATGTGACGGAGTTCTGGCCAGCACGTCACCCCAAGTCCTTCGTCCCACCCTTTGACCTGATGCCTGGAATGCAGATATGGTAGCTGGAGCTCTAGCTGCCACGTGGGACCGCCAGGTCCATGAGCCAAATTGGAAGGATGGAAGAGGCTTGGGTCACGAAAGTCCCCTGGGGCCACTAGGCCAGTCCTGCACTGTCTTCACAGAATTGGGCTGCAATTTACAATTTCACTTGCTGCTGAACCTAATTCTAACTCATTTGGCCAAACAAACAAACAAAAAAAACCATTTGGCCAAACAAGTTTGGAAACAGAGTAAAATAAAGTGTCAGGGCCACAGGACTTGTCAGAGCCTTGACTAATGTATGCTGGGATCGCCCAAGGGGAAAACTATGGCAAGCAGCATGTGCCAACGTTTTCTGACCAACAAAGCCCTTTTCCCACAAGACCTCGTTGGGAACGACTTGTCTACAGCTTATGTATGTAGTCGGGAAACTCTTTTTCAGTAAAAACTACTGCTTTGTTATTAAGGATGATGACATTGACCACAGCAAGCTAGGGAATAAATTAAAAAAAAAAAGTTTTCAGGTTTACATTGAAAGCCTCCTCCCAAGATCCTTCCAGCAGGTAGTCTGTCTGTGATGCAAAGAGGATAATACCCTACAAACCTGCTTTTGGGCTGGGAGGACTAAGTCTTTGTTACAGAAGACCTCATGGCAGTTAGTGCCAGAAGCCAGACCTGAACACAGAAGTCCTCCTCTTCCCAGGCCAGGGCCCTTCCCAGCTCCTACTCTTTCATCAGCCTCCTGACAAGGTCATAAACCAACGAGGAACCCCAGAGGCCCATTTGGTGGGAGGCAGGGGCTGAAGTGTGCTTGGCATTTTATTCTGGAGAGTTCCAGAAGCCCAGTGACTAGGCACTTACTTTCGATTTGTGTCACAAGGCAGAGGACCCTGCTGGACTGGGGTGCAAAGGGGAGGCTGGGAGTTGTGCACAGAGCCCAGGGACCTGGTGGTGTGCCTGGCCCCTTCTCCAGAGCGGGTACACTGCCTGCGGCCATCTGCACTTGTATGCCTCTAGTGTTAGGAAGCTCCTTCTCTCTGTGCTTTGCTCTGGGGGCCTGTTTGCTCTAATAACCCCTCAGCTCCTACAGAGGGTGAATAGGTGGTTCCTGCCCAGAGAAGCTGGAGGCTACAAAGAACTGGAGGCCAGAGTCTTTTGGAAGAATAAGGACTCACCCCATGAGAATTGCCCCCAAAGTAGGGATTATGGCGGTGTCTCTGACTCCTGGGAGAGAATGAATGAATGAATAAATGAAAGAACAAAAGAGCCTACATTTATTGAGCATCTCTGTGCCAGGCCCTGTGTCAGCCTTTGTTTCATCCGCACAACAGCCCTGAGAGGTTGGTCCACTGGGTAGTGGATGGAGGCTCAGAGAGGTGCAGGGGTTTGCCCAGGGTCACACAGCATATGAAAGCAGAGCCAGGAGAGGCGTCCTCTGACATCCTCAGGCAGGCCCCCCCCCCCCCCCCCGCCGCTCCTGAGCAGCCAGCCTTCCAGGGAGTAAGGTCAGCCTTCATGCTGCAGTGAGGGACAGGCTCTCACAGTGTCCACAGTTGGCACCCCGGCAGCCTGTGTATGAGCCACCTCCCACCCTCTGAGGGCCCCCGGCAGTCTATTTGGGGGAAACAGCAATTTGTTTGTTTTCCCCTCCCCAGTCTGTGGGCTCCTAATGCCAAGGACCCCGTCTGATTCATCACTAGGCACAAAATAGCTCAATAAATGTTTACTGAATGAACGGACAAATGAAACATAAAGGAGGCAACAAACGATTAAGTGGAGGGTCATAACTGGCTTTGCCAGCCAGCCTTCCCCTGCCCTGCGGGCCCTGGTATCCTGGCCACTCCCGGCAGCAGGCCGCCCCCATGGCCTTGCCACTGGCCATGACCTGGGGCACCCCTTAGCCTCTGGAAGCCAGGCAGGCCTATGGCTGGGCTGAGGCGGGAAACAGTGTGTTGTATTCCTCCTGGAAGGTAAGGTCCTTGAATCTCCGAACGGCCAGGGCTGCGGTCAGGCTCTGCCAGGAGCAGGAGAAAGCAGGGGTGAGGCCAATGGGGATGAGCTGGGAAAGGCAGAAGTGCCAGCAGGGAGGCTGGCGGCAGTGGGCCAGTGGGCTCCTGCCAGTCAGGCTCTTGGATCTGCCCCTAGAAGTCCTGTCGTCCAATCACCCATTCCTCCTCTGTGAACCCCAGCCCCATCGCAGGGCTCACTGTTCCAAACACCTCCCTGTAGGGCTGGGTGGGGTGGCTTGTCCCCACACACAGGACACCTTCCCTCGTCTGAGATGCCTTGGGGTCATCTGATTCTTCCTGCCCAGCCCTGGGCACGGTGTGACACATGGAGGGCTGGTGTGATCACAGCTGGGGAGCTGGGGCCCGAACCACAGGTGTTCTCCTCCAAACTCTAGCTCCTAATATTGCATGGGGGTGGGGCGGGGGTCCTCTAGAGAAAATGGATATTCAGGGCCTCTCATAAGGAGCAGGAAGTCACTCCAGGACAAGCCCAGGAGGGTAGAGGGACAGGGTGGGCTGGCTACAGCATGCTTTGCAGGAGGGGCTAGGTGGCCCGTATCTAGCCCCAGGGGCTCCCTGCAGGAGGCTGGGCCCAGGACCACTGGGAGGCATGGAGGGGAAGGGGCTGCACACAGGGGAGGGGAACGCTTCGGATGGGGACCTAGAGCCCATGTGACCCAGACATCTGCAGGAGGGAGACGACAGGAGAAGAAATATATCAAGGCGACCCGGAATCAGTGGGAAAGAGGGCCCAGCCTAGGTCTAGAGCTTGCCAAGGGGTGCTGTCTGGCCAGCTGGGCCCAGAGACATGCTTTCTTTGACCCACATAGTAGGGTTTTTTTTTTTTAACTTGAATTAATTTCTAACATATAAAGATCAGATTTCACACAGAAATTCACATTTCTGTCTTCTCTGGAAAGTGGGAAGACCTGGCCTGTGTGGATCCCCATTCTTGCTTTGGAACACGGGCCGAGGGTGCCCTTTTGGAGGGCACGTACCTGCCACCGGCCCACTCAGAACTTCCCAGGTGCTGCCTGTTCTGTGGGTATCTGAGTTTATGACAACTTCCCACCCCAAATCCAATCGCCTGATTTTACAGATGGGAAGAGAGAGGCCTGGAAAATTCGAGGCAGCATCAAGATGTGGCCCAGGTCTCCTGATGCCGAGGCCTGAGCTCCTTCCCTTGGGACTGCAAACCTTGTCTTTCCACCTAGGCTTCTGCTTGTGTTTGTAAAAGGTTATAGTAAACGCCTACGACCCAATTCTCAGAGTGGCTGGGAGGACCTTCATGATCCCTGGGGGCTGCTCTGCACCAAGGCGAGGATCTCCCATCACTGGGGGACGGACTATCCTCGCTGGCAGTGACAATAGCTTCCTTCCTCAGGAAGCAGCCCCATGTGGGCGTTGAGGAGAGACGCAGGGGGCCGTTTGGGCCCCAGGAAGCAGGAGTCCCTGGCTAAGCTTTGAGGCCAGCAGCCTGGGAGCCTGGCTGGGGCGGGAGGGTGCGTGCTGGGTGAGTGGTATACTCACCCACGTGAAGATGGAGAAGAAGGAGAAGGTGATGGCGGCCCGGGCCGCATCTGTCCCTTCATTCATCGGGTTGTCCTTGGGCTTGGACACCTGCCACTGGTTGGCCAGGAAGCAGAAGCCCACGAACCAGAGGAAGGCCCAGAAGGCTGGGGTGTTCACCGGGGCCAGGCAGGAGGGGCCACACGCAAGAGACGGTGAGTGGGGAGGGCCAGGGAGGGGTTCAGGAGCACATCTCCCACGCTCCCCCACCCCCAAAGGGAGAGGCAGGGGCAGGGGTGGGCAGAGAAGGGAGCACAGGGAAGGGAAGGCCAGAGCAGGGAGGTCGGTCAGACACGGAGTGGGACAGAGACCACAGAAAGGAGCCAGCCCCATGGGGACAGCGTAGCCACGAGCAGAGCCGGGGAGAGCCAGGGGCAGTGAGGGGAGGGAAGGAGGGAGAGACAGAGAGAAAAGTCAGTCAGCCTGGGCGGGCATTTCTGTCATCTCAGCCACACACAGATTCCCCAGCTGAATCCCTGCCTGGGGACCACCGCCTTCGCCTGCCCAGCAGCAGTGGGAGAGGGGCAGCGATCTGAACCCCTCACCCCCAACCACTGCCCCACTGTGGCCTAATAGGGCAGAGAGAGGAGGAGCAGGAGGAGGCTGGGCAAGGGGGGCAGCTTGGCTGGCCGGGTCTGAGCACTGACTTCTCCCGAACCTGCAGCCTCACAAAGCCCGAGGTTCGGGCAGGCCCTCTCAGGGAGAGGCCTGGGGAGTTCAGCAGTGGGAGCCTCGGGGCAATGAGATCTCCTGCTGGTGCTCAGAGTCTACCCAGGGAGAACCAGAGCTGCTCCGATAAAGCGTGTGTGTGCCAAAGGGCTGGGCCCAGAGGCACTGCTGGGGAACCCTGGGGCTCCGTGGAATACAGTTTGAGAACTACTGATTTCATTCTAGCTTTCAAGTCGAAGGGACTGGCCTCACTGCTTACAGCCAGCCAGACTCATCCTGAGAGTCCCAGGCCGGGTAATGGGGGGAGGTCCCAGCCACAGACCTGAGACCACAGCCAAAGTCTCACTGCCCCTCAACCAAAGCACCCAGCGATCAGACTCTCAGCACTCGTGGGGACAGAGGTCGGGTCACCCCTGCCAAAGGCTGTTTCTGGAGGGCAGGGGCATCAGGTCATGTCGGGCCCTGACCGTCCCTAGGCCCGGACTGCCTACCAGTCAGGCCTGCCTGACTTCTCACGAGGCTCTACCAAGGGAGAGGGCACAGAAAGGGCCTCTGAAGGGGAAGCCATGTCCCCTCCCTGCTGTTGCAGTGTCTTGGGCCCAGCCCCAGTCCCACCACTCCCTGTTGCCAGCCAGGTGACCCCAAGTCAGTCCCTGGCCTGCCTCACAGCTGAGGAGTGATGGGCCCGCGGGGTGGGGGGCAGCCCTCCGCAGGCTCTGTTGTGCTGGGGGTCGCCCACGGGGCCGCGGGACTCACCTGAGACTCCGATGTCGGACAGGACAGCTTTCTTGCGGTCCTTCACGCTGCTGATCTGCGGGAAGTACACGTCCAGGGCCAGGTAGAGCAGGCAGGTGAGGAAGGCGAGCACGCCCACAGCCACGCCATAGCTGCAGGCGCTGGGGTTGCGGTTGTAGATGCAGAACTTCTCGCCCCCCGAGTTGTTGTTGAGGTAGCCCTCGTTCACGATGGAGCCGAACACCACGATGGAGAACACCTGGGGCGGGGAGGGGCAGGCCGGGTGTGAGACCCAGGCCCGCCCGACCCAGCGCCAGGCCTGAAGGAGGGGAGGCTACGGCCCTCGGCCTGCTGCCTGCCCGCACCCCAGCGAGCCCTCTTCACCCCAAACAGCCACAAGACTGCTGTGAAGCAGGCATTTCAGAGGGGAGGCCCAGAGGCGGAGGGCAACTTGCTTTGGGTCACATGGCGCAGGAGGGGGCAATCATTTCCTTCCTCAGCCCCGGGCTCCAAGGAGCCTCTGACCATAGATCTGGAGGTACCATCCCACCAGCCAGGTCCTGAGAGGTCTTCCTGACACCTGACACCAAGATTCCTCTAGAGGTGGACCTGGCCTCCCAGAACAAGTGGTCTTATGTCCTTCTGGGAGGTGGGCCTGCCAAGCCCCGACCCTAGGCCGACTCCTCTGGATGTTGGCACATGCCCAGCCCCATCTCCGATCATGACTTGAGTCGAAGGCAGACGCTTAACCGACTGAGCCACCCAGGTGCCCCTAACTCTCCGACTCTTGGTTTTGGCTCGGGTCATGATCTCGGGGTTCTGGGATCAAGCCCCGTGGCCAGCTCTGCACTCAGAAGGAAGTCTGCAGGGGTTCTTTCCCTCTGCCCCTCCCATTGCTCATTCTCTCTCTCTCAAATAAATATATTAATTTTAAAAAAAGGAACACCAGTCACAATCCTGCAATTACAGAGCAATCTGTACGCCCCCAAGTGCAGTGCCCGTGATACCTCCTTGAACCCAACAGCCCTCTGTGATGGGTCTACGCAGCTGGGTAGACGGCCAGCCAAGATGGCCGCCCTTCGCTCCCCCCTCTCCCCTCCAGCCCCAACTCCTGGTATTCACAGCCTTGTGCAACCTCCTTCCCTTGAGTGTGGGCTGGGCCTTGTGATTCATTTCTAACCAACAGAATATTGCAAAAAGGGAGAGATAACATCTCTGTGAGGAGATTACAAAGACTTTGGCTTCCACCTTGCTTGCCTTCTGTCTTCTGCCACTCCCTACTTGCTCACTCTAATGAAGAAGCTGCCATGTTTTGTTTGTTTGTAAAGATTTTATTTATTTATTTGACAGACAGAGACCACAAGTGGGCAGAGAGGCAGGCAGAGAGAGAGGGGGGAAGCAGGCTCCCTGCCAGGCAGAGAGCCCGATGCAGGGCTTGATCCCAGGACCCCGAGATCATGACCTGAGCTGAAGGCCTCTTTAATCCACTAAGCCACAGAGGCACCCCTAAGCTGCCATGTTTTGAGCCGCCCTGTGGAGAGGCCTACATAGCATGGAAACAAGAAAGGCCTCCAGCCAACAGTCAACAGGGACCAGAGCCCCTCAGCCCACAAGTAATCGAGTCCTGCCGACACGGTGTGAGTGAGCTTGAAAATGGAATCACCCTCGACCTTCAGACAAGACCACAGCCCTGCCTGACCCCACCTGGTAACCCATGAGGGATCCCGAGGCACTGGCCCCTGGCTAAGCAGATTCCTGACATCAGAAACTAGGAAATGGAACTAAGGAACTAAAGAAATGAAACTAGGAAATGCCTTTGGCTCAGGTCACGATCACAGGGTTCTGGGATCCAGCTCCATATGGGGGTCCCTGCTCGGTGGGAAGCCTGCTTCTCCCTTTCACGCTCCCCCTGCTTGTGTTCCCTCTTTCGCTGTCTATCAAATAAACAAATAAACTCTTAAAAAAAAGTTCATGCATCTTCCTCCTGCCTCTCACCTCAGAGCCTCAAGTGTGGCCTTCAGTGAGCCTGAGGCAGAGGCCAGAAGGATTTTTACCGCCTGTTTTCCACTGCTTTGTGTTTTCCAATTTTTCTAAAAGAAGAAACTGTAATTTCCGGCACATTTTCATCCTCACCTAATACTCAGGATGGGCAGTAACTCCATGGCAGGTGTGGGAAAAAATATGAGAAGCATTATGATTTTTTTAATCTCATCTTCCTAAGATGTCTGTACTTTTTTTTTAAGATTTAATTTAATTTATTTATGTGAGAGAGAGCACACATGAGCAGGGGCAGAGGGAGAGGGAGAAGCAGACACACATACCCCCACTTCCGGCTGAGCAGGGAGACCGATGTGGGACTCGATCGCAGGACCTCGGGATCCTGACCTGAGCCAAAGGCAGGTGTTTAACGACTGAGCCACCCAGGCGTCCCTAAGATGTCCATACTTCACATGGGTTTTGTAATGTACTGCATCCGTGCAGTAATAATGTATAGAAAACGAAGAAATCTACATTTAATGGGAGGAATGATTCAGAAGTTTTTCCTAAAGGAGGGCATGACCAAGAGTGTAGAGACCACTGGTGCCTGGCACTGTGTGTTAAGAAAAATTTGAACCCAAATGTCTGTCGATGGATGAATGGAGAAACAGCTGTGGCATCTCCACATAACAGAATAGTTTTCAGTCATTAAAACAAACAAACAACAAAAGAGTTCTGACATGGCTATAACTGGATGAGCCTTAAAGCAAGAAAAAAAAAAAGAGGTGAAGGAAGTCAAACACAGAAGGTCAGTGTTACATGATTTTGTTTACGTCCTGTATCCTCAACAGGCAAAACAGAGACAAGAAGCAGACCAGAGGCGACCAGGGGGGGGGAGAATGGGGAGTGTTTACTGAATGAGCATGGGGTGTTTTTTATAGGGACGAAAAGTTCTGAAACTAGATAGAGGTGATCTTTGCACAACATAAATGCCATTGAACTACGTGCTTTGAAATGGTTTACTGTGTGCTATGTGGGTTTTTTCTGCAATTAAAAAAAAAGAAAGAAAGGAAGGAAGGAAGGAAGACAAGACTGTGGGGCTGTGTTTTGGTTCAACCACCAGCACACAGGTGGGCCGTGGTGGCTCGTGAGCTACACATTTGACAATCCAGACTGGAGCGTGCACACACAGCCAAGGTCCAGCCCCGTGCAGGCATGCCATGCTGGCTCTTGGCATGGCTGGGCCACACAGTCTGCATCCTTAGGATGACCCGGCCAGGCAAAGAGGGCAATTGGTGTTTCTCCCAATTAGTGGCGGAGGAAAACTGAGCCTCAAACTGTTGTTGGCAGAAAGGGCTGAACCTGAACCCAAGTGTCCCGATTCTCAGCCGTTTGCTCTTTCCCACCTGACCAGGCTGACTCTCAGCCTCAGGAGGTGGGCCCTGAGGGACGGGTAGTCTTTCCAGACCTGAGGGGCCCACAGTGTGACTGAGTGCCACGTCTGGTGCTCAGGGGCCCAGGAGGGGAGACAC
The DNA here is from genome assembly GCA_003697995.1 of Taxidea taxus jeffersonii. Lineage (NCBI taxonomy): Eukaryota > Metazoa > Chordata > Mammalia > Carnivora > Mustelidae > Taxidea > Taxidea taxus. Next base: position 217,944 of record ML104644.1, on the reverse strand, counting down.
AGGAAGTCTGGACTTCATAGGAATTGTCTAAAGGACTCCTAGTCTACCGACAGTCTGGGCAAGCAAGGCAGATGCTGGACACCGGGAGACGAAGGCCGGCTCTCACGGCCAGTTGCCAGAGCTGTGCACAGCACCATTCCGGACTTGTGCGCCAAGGTAAGTCCAGGGTTCCTACCAGGAACCTGCCAGGTCAGGAATCTGAGGCCCAGCTCCAGATGTCACCCGCTGTCCCCAGTCCAGCAGAATGGAAAAGCCTGATTCAAAGGTGCTCCAGACACTGAGGAGTCCCACAGGGTTGCTGGAGTCAAACCCCAGACCTGCTGCTTATGTTATGTAGCCTCAGGTAGTGACAACTTCTCTAAGCCTCAGATCCGTCCTCTGCAAAAACTAAGCCTCCCTTCAGGGCTAATGGGAGAACTACAAGCACCCCGAGCAGAGCAGTGCACAGGAGGGGCTTGGCAAGGATTCACTCCCTTCTCCAGAGGCCCCAGGAAAGAAGGAAGAGCACCAGGAAGGCCCTGATAGACAGGCTCCACCAGGGGTGGACCCCGGGCCAAAAGCAGGCCAGGAGGAGGTGGGAGGGGAAAAGCAGGCGGTCGGAAGCTGGGGCTTTGGGGACAGCAGAGGAGGAACCATTAAGACAGGGCCCTCTTTGGGGAGAGAAGCAGGGAGTCCCTAGAGAGGCCAGGAGGCACATGCTGGAGACAGCATGTCCTCAACAGGGTAAGGAACAAGATCGCAACATCCTCCAGGGAACCGGCGGGGCCCAAGGGCAGTGCAGAGAGAGGAGGCTCTGTGCCAGCTCTGGTCCTCCTCTCCAGGCCACAGCTCCGGCAGACAGGGCTCTCTGTGCTCAGGCCCTCCTCGAAGCTCAAAGTCACCTCGGGCAAGTGACTTGCCTTCTCTGCGCCTCAGTCCCCTCATCCGAAAATCCATGGCGCATTGCGAAGGAAGGGATGAGGTTGTGCATGTGTCGTGGGGGCGGCATCCCCAAACGCCAGCCTGATGCTCAACAGCTGGACAGAGACAGAGCATCGCAGGCATAGGTGATGGCGGGAGGAGGCAGAAGCGGCCGGGAAGGAGCCGAGCAGCGATTTTGGAGCGCAGATGAGAAGCAGCCAGCCAGGCCAAGCCGAGGGGAAGTGGGGAAGTGTGTTTCGGGTGGAGGCCGAAGGAGGGAAGAAGTGAGGAGGAGTGGGGCTGCATAGGTGCATGGGACGGGGAGGGAGGGAGAGCAGGCACGCTTCCGGGGTGGGGGTGACAAGGCCAGAGGGACCACAGTGGGACATGGTGAGAAGTCGCAGTGAGGTGACCAGACCTGTGGGTCACCATCCCCACCCTGCAGCATGAAGGGCCCTAAAGCTGTTCCCCACCGCCTTCCAGACACGAACCAAACTTCCAGGGCTGGCGGTCAGGGCCCTGCGGCCTCACCTCCCTCCATGGCTCACCAGGCAGTGCTTTCCCACCTTCCCACGCCCGCTCCCCTTCCCCATGCCACTTCCTCTCTGGACCTGGTTGCTGCCTGCACTGAAGAGTGCAGGGCTAGGGTGAAAGCTGGGAGACCCCCTGGGGGCTAAGGGGTGCCCCGGGCTGGCACGGGCAGGGGGTTGGTGGGACGGGGTGGAAGGTAAAGCCACCAGCATCTACTGACAGGTGTGCCGTGGGGGATGGGAGGAAGAGCAAAGGGCAGCAGGTTGGGGGTAGGCGTGTGGCTTGAGGACCAGTGGGGACACAGGTGTGCACGCCACATCCCCTACAGGCCGCAGAGCTGGGCTAGGGCAGGGAGCCTCACCGAGACCCGGTGGAGAGTCTACACATGGAAAGGTGTTGCCAAGGATACACAACTGGTCCCTTGTGGCCGCTGAACTCCCTCAAGGACCCTGCAAGCCCCAGGTTAATTTCTCCATCTAGCCGCCATCCCTCTACCCCAGTGGGCCGGAGTCCCCCTATGAGCCAGGAAGGGCCTCAGGTTTCTGCCCCCAGCGCTCCCACCCTGCTGGGAGGAAGAGGGGCTCCCTCAGGAACTGCTAGATGGCTAACATGCATCCTCCTAACTGGGCGAAGCCGGCGTCCGGGGCCCTGCCTGGAACCAAGGCTGGCGGGGGTAGCTGCAGACTCAAACCCGAGTCTCTTGGAGCACCATGCCAGGCTCTGCGTCAGGTCGGGCGGCCTCCAGGGGACTTGCTAAGGCCGGATCTGCAGCAGGAGTACGCAGAGCCGCCACCAACGGCCCGGAAATTAAACCAGAATGAAATTCTCCGCTGCTGTGGCTGAACTCTTCCTGACAAGCAGATCAGCTGAAGGGGCTGGACTCAGGTCCATGGTGGCAGAACCAGTGCCTCGGAAACAGGACAGGGTGGCCGGGCGGGGGGGGGGGGGCTCCCAAAAGGCCACTGGTCACGGGAAGGCTCAGGAAAAAAACCCACCCCTCTGCCTTGAACTAAAGAAAATGCTATAAAAAGGTTTTTGTTTTTTTTTTTTAAAGGCACCAATGTAAATGGGCCGAGGCTGTTTTTTTGCTGTCTTTATAATCCAATCCTGGGTCTTTTTAAAAATGGATTTAAAAAAATGGATTCCAGATGGCAGTTGGAACAGAGGTAGGTTGAACTCAGAAAAACAAATCAGGGGTACCTCAGAATTTCAGGATCTTGGGGTCCTGGATTCACAGGCACAGAAATGGAGACCCCAGTAGGGCCAGGCCTCCCCTCCCCCACTTGGCTCAGCCATTCCAGAGGGCCAGGACTGGCATAGTCACAGGCTATCTGGTGAGTTTGCACCTGCTGTTCCCACTCCCTCAACGCCCTTCCCCACCTTTTTCTTTTCTTTTTTTTTTTTTTAAGATTTTATTTATTTGTCAGAAAGAGAGACATCGAGAGAGGGAACCCAAGCAGGGGGAATGGAAGAGGGAGAAACCGGCTTCCTGCCGAGCAGGGAGCCCAATGCAGGGCTGGATCCCAGGACCCTGGGATCATGACCTGAGCTGAAGGCAGATGCTTAACCACTGAGCCACCCAGGCGCCCCCCTTCCCCACCTTTTTCATATTTCAAATAGGATCAAACTTCTTCTCACCCTTCAAAACTCTCCTCCACCCTGATCCTGCACATACTCCTGTTGGGAACTCATTTCTGGATCTGTCTCCCCCAGGAGACCCTGAGCTAACCCCACAGCTTCTGCAGGGGCTCCGCATTGACTGGAGGGCCTGACAAAAATCACACCACTTAATCCTCACCAAAACCTCTAAGGGGGCCTGGGTGGCTCAGTCGGTTAAGTGGCCAATTCTTGATTTTGGCTCAGTTCATGATCTCACAGTCGTGAGACTGAGCCCCGAGTCAGACTCTGAGCTGGGTGTGGAGCCTGCTTAAGATTCTCTCTCTTCTCCTCCCTTTGCCCCTCCTTTTGTCTCTCTTTTCAGTAGAAATAAAATATCTTTAAAACCTTGAATGAAAATATAAACCTAAAAACATCTCCACAAATCAGGCTCATTGAGCCCATTTCACAGAGAAGGAAGCTGAGGCTCTGAGAGGCCTGGACTCTAGCTGGTGACCCATACAGGCTGGCCCACAGCGGCTAAGCAGGGTGCCAGCTCCTAGCCCAGGCCTGCCCCCCTTTTGCCCTATTCCAGAATGTAAACCAAATGTCTACCTTCAGCTGCCGCCCCAGCAGTGAATTCCAGATCCCAAACTCTAGGACAAGGATGAGTTCCAGGAGGGACACCTGCCCTCGGAGCCGTGTCACCTCCCCACAGGGCAAGAGTAGTGGGACCCATTTTACTCCACATCTGCGCCCAGAGCAGGCAGGCTGTGTCTGGGCCCCTGCTGGGCATCAGGCTGAGGCGGCTCCAGGGAGAACTGGGCCAAGCCAGCCTGAGGGGCAGAGGTTGCTGCTGTTTGCTGGGAACTCCCCAGAGGCTGGCCTTAACCATCTTTAGGCACCTGGGTTCCCCCCCACACCCCCCGCTGAGAAACTGTAGAGAGAGGAGCTCCTGGGTCCTGCCAGCTCTGAATGGCACTGTCCATCTCACCCTCTACTGCGACATCTTCCCAGGTAGCCTTCTGCTCCATGGTCTCTGCTGCCCACCTCCAGGCTGCAACATTGCCTGGCCCAGGACAGCCTCCTCCCCAGCCTCCTCGCCTCCGCCGGTGGGTGCTCCCCCACCCCAACTCTTCCTACTCCCTCCCAAGGCTGAGGACTGCCTCCCTAGGCAGGCTTTGTGGTCTGCCTACTTGGGCTGCTGGTTCACATCTGACCTCTCCAGCTCCAGTGGCCTCCAGTGACCTCTAGCGCTCCTCATCCCTCCATACATTGGCCCCTACCCAGGAGCTCAAACTCCAAACTGGGCTCATCCTCAAAGCCCATCCAATGTGGCACCAGGCCTACTGCTTCCTCCTGTCGCCCCGTAACTCAAATTACCCCATGTCCCCCGTGCCAGCCCAGGCCACGACCACCTCCTGCCAGGCGATGATAGCAGCTTCCCAGTCTCTCTGTGTCTCTCCCGCTCCTGCACCCTCCCCTTCACAGCAGCTGGAGAGAGCCCTTCAGACATGTCACTGCCCTGCTCACCTCCACCCCCACCGTGAATCCCTCCTCCACTGCAACCCAGGTTTCCTGCCTTCATCACAGACTCCTTTCTCGCCACTGTCCTCTAGCTCTCCCCCAAGCTCATTCCTGCCTCAGGGCCTTTGCACTTGGCTGTTCCCGCAGCCTGGAATACCCAGGGTTTCCCAGATCTCCCAGGCTGGCTCCTGCTGCTTCCTTCTCAACATCAAACCTCAGGGCAAGACGACTACTCAGAGAAACCCCCCAGACCCGACTCCCAGATCTACACTACTCTCTGATGCTCCACCTTATTTCCTCGGCAACATCATTATACACAAATGTCCCTAGTTATTGGTTCATTTGTGGGTGAACATCTTCCTCCTGGGACCCAGAGGGAGGGTCAGGAAAGGCTTAGAAGGGAGAGAACAGCAAATCTGAGATGGGTAGAGGCACAGGCAGCATGGGAGTCAGGAGAAGGGAGCATTCCCTCCTCAGCACCCCTAGTTTGGGCCTCTGCTTGCATACCTCTGAACATGGGGAGCTCACTCCCTAGTAAGGGAGGGGCTGCTTCGTCCTCTCCTTCACCCTGAGCTGAACCTGTCTTCCTGCCACTGTCCCTACCAAAGTCCCTGCTCCTGCCCCTGGGCCGCAGGGAAAGGCTGTGAGGAAAAAAGGAGCTGTGCTTTTGAGGGATGAGTCAGGCTGCCAAGCACCGCGCCCTCCCCGTTTCATGGGAGTGGGGCCCTGCCTTCCATGGGGTCATATGAGGAAAATGGCTGAAGCCAACGCAGGAGCACATGACACACCACTCTGCTTCCCAGAGAGCCTCGTGTTGAGCCGCAGGGCTGAAGCAGGGTCAGGTCGGGGCGCTCCTGGGGTCCCTTCTCTCCTCCCCTGCCCGGGCACCCTGTTCCGAAGCCTTGGATGTGACCTGCAGGGGATTAGGCCATAATCTTCCTGCAAGCTGTCCCTCACATTCTCAGCGGTGGGGGTGGGGAGGGGGCTCTATCGGGCAGGGGCCTGAGCACGCAGACCCTTGTCCCCAAGGCACTGAGAACTTCAGCCTCCTGTGGGTGCAACCAAGGGGGCGGAGGGGGGGGAGCAGGAGGATCCACCTCCCCCTCCCCACCAACAACTTTCTACAGACTCAGGTCCTGCCCCCTCGAAACTTTCTGAGGTCAGGAGGGGGAGCGATGCCACCCCTGGAAAAGGGCTGTGAAGGCCAACCAAGCACCAGGGAGCCCTTCCTAGGCAGGACTGCGCTCTGCCCCAGCGGCCCCTGGAGCCAGGCACAGCTCTCCCCATTTTGCAGTTGGGGAACCCAAGGCTCTCTGTGGTCTCTCTGCTGGTTAAGAAGAACAGGGATAACCTCCCAGGTCTGTGAGCTCTTCCTCACCTCAGTACCTGCCTCTGCCCTGCCAGTTCCTACAAGCCTGACATGGTCCAGTTTCTTTCCCTCTGTGGAAATTCCAGGTCTTCAGAGAGGTAATTTGGTCCCAGGCCCTGCCTCACTTTCTAGAGAAGGAGAAAGACACAAAGGGGAAAATGCCTTCTGCTTTGAGAGTTCTTACAGCCGTTCACATAGAGCACAAAGGAAGCACGGAGGAGACGGCAAGCCTGGGGGGGGGGTGGCAGATCCTGGAAGGCTTCAAGGAGGAGGCGATATCTGAGTTGGGCCTTGAAGGCCGTGTGGGAGACCCTGAATAAGGATGGAGGGTGGAGAGAGGAGGGTAGAGCAGCGCAGTTCCCCACCTCGTTTAGCCTTTACAAGACGTCACGCACCATCAAGCTCCAGGGACACAACAGTGACATAACAGACACAGCCTCCCCCCAGCCCAGCTTACACCTGTGCGGTCGGCAGCCTCCTCACTGCCCTGCTGCACCTGTCAGGCTTTACCATGACATTCCTCTTGTGGGGAAGCCCCCCTCCACGCCTCTCCGCCTGGCTGGCCCCAGCCTTCTCATCTCCACTGTACTGTCCCCTCCCTGTCCCTGACCTCAGTGTCCCCTCACTCTGGCTGTGTGCTCATCTCTGTGTTTTTTTTACTGGTTTCATCATCACATTTCCCTCCACCATTTCCCACCATGAGCCCTTGGCAAGGAGCAGGCCCCCAGCACACGCTCCATGTGTGTTAAATGGAAGATGACAGCGTGTGTGTGTCCTGCGGCTGGGGGGTCCAAGGGGAGGGGGGATGAGCCTCTCACAGCCGGCCAGGTTCGGCTGAGATGGTGGTTAATGATCAGCGACCCTGGGTTTGGCAAGGAGAAGGTCACAGATGGCGGAGAGGAAGGGGAGAAAGCCTGAGTGGGGTGTAGGTGAGAAACTGAGGGAGACCCCTTGGAGACTGTGACCAGACAGGAGTGCAGGGCCGCAGTGAGGCCGGCCGGGGCCACAGAACCGGAGAGCCCCGGGAAGGCTGAGTGCGGGACGCAGGAGGCTGGGGAGAGGTGCGGGTGGGTGAGACCCAGGGTGAGGCCTGCGACCCGGAGGAGCCCAGCTGGAAGGGGACAGGGAGGACGGGGCGAGGGCCCAGCCCGAGGGTCGATGGCTCAGAGGTCCCAAGCTCAGAGATGTTGGGGTCAAGAGGTGAAAAAAGAGCTGGAGAGACAGGAGAGGGGGAGAGCAGGCGGCTGCTGGAAAGGTGGGCCAGGCGAGAGGGGCTCCGGGCCGGGAGGAGAGGACTGTGGGAGGAGGCGAGGCTGGATAGAAGCAGGATCACAGCAGTGGGCGCCACAGTCACCAGGAAGGCAGGCCGTGGTTGTGCTAGACAGAGCAAGTTTCAGGTGGTGGCACCTTCACAGAATAGGGGGGCAACTTGGGGCTGGCCTAAGAGGAGGGCAGCCAGCCGGGCACGGAAGCCAAAGCTGGGGGAGAATGGTCTAGAGGCAGTCTCGGGCACCAGGAGGACCATGTCCCACCTCCAGGCTCGACAGAGAGGGGTATGAGGGAAAGAAGAGCCCTCTTAAGAAGGCTTCCAGGTGAGCAGGGTCCGAAGGGGAGGCTGGGTTACAATGCAGTTTACAACCAGGGATGTTCAGAGCGGGGCCAAAGACTCGGGGCCCCAGGCCATGTCTGCTCTCCCCCTGGACTGGGAGCTGGGAGCCCCAGCTTGTTGGGGTTCTAAATAGTCTGGGCCTGGCAGCCTAGGGCTGCCCCAAACAGGGACCCACCCTCCTCACGGTCCCCTTCACACCTCCCCCCCGCCCCCCACGAGGGAAGCTGAACATAATTCCACTCCTGGAGGGGAGGCGTCCTCCAGACACACAGGGGTATGAGCCGCTGGGCCAGGATCTAACCGACACTCTGCTCACATACTCGGACCTGGGGCCCAGGCCCCCTGCTGCGGGACCCCCACAAGCGTTATGGGGGTGTAGTTCTTGATATCACTTCTTCAAAGACTGACCGGTCCCAAAGTCCCCAACCTGAAGCCCACCAGGAGCAAGAGTGGGGGTTCTTTGAGGACAGAAAGGTTGGCAACCACTTTTCTTTTTTTCTCATTTGAAAAATGAGAAGAGAGTCTCATGACTCTCTTTTTCTCATTTGACAGGTGGGGAAACTGAGGCCCAGAGGACATGGCATCTTGCTCAAGTCATACCACGAGTCAGGGTCAGAGGGGGTGCAGAACGTGGCCTCAGGCCCCGAGGCTGCAGGTACTTCCTAGCAGCCTGTCCTGCCTCTCCTCCCACCGGACAGCTGGTTCTCCAGGTGTGGCTGCCAAGCGTGGCTCCCTCGCCGGCTCTGCCATCTGCCCTTCCTCTCCTCCTGGTTTTTCCTCCTCCCTGCCCCTCCTCCCCCAGCTTTTGTTCTTTCTCCGAGCAGGCTTGGGCTTGCCTCACAGCTTCTCAGGAGCAGGGGTAGGGCCCTGCAGGAGCCAGTCATGGGGCTCTCCCTATGTGGCTGGGGACTCCCTGAGGCCGAAGCTGCTGGCCGTGATCCCAGCCCCTGCAGTTAACCTCTCGGGCCTCAGCTTCTCACCTGAAGTGGGGTAACAAAACCCACTCGACCAGGACGCTACAGGCCTGGGAAGAGGAGATGTGTGGCAGGCCCTTTAAACAGCCGTCTTCGCAAAGCTTCAAGTCTGCCCCAAAGCTAATCATTCCAATCGCAGGTCACAGATGAGGTTTGGAGAGGCCAAGATTTTCCAAGGTCCTGCTCAGCAATCCTGCTCCCCACCCCAAGTACCAGGCTCCCACAGGCTCCCGAGCTCCTGCACTGCCCCTGTGCATGAGGAAATGCCCAAGATGCAAGGCAGGATCCTACCAGCCAACCTCTCCTGAAGACCTCAGCCCTTGGTCAACGTCTCCTGAAGACCTCCATGCCACTGCCTCCTTCCTAGACCTAAGACAGATGGACTAGCCAAAGGTCAGCCACAAGCAGATTAAAAGATAAGGAAGATTCCAAGACTGTTAGTGATAAAGGACAAAGGAGCATGTGATCTACTTCTGCCGACGGCACTCCCTGAGTTAGTGACCTGGCCGTGCCCAGTGCTGGGAGAGGACCTGCTGGATGAGGCCACCCAATGCCGGTCAGGACACCTGCTCCCAGAACCTCAAGCCACGTCTTCCCATGGCAGCCACAGGGAGCTATTCTCCGCTTGAAATCCCGTTCTGTGACCCGAGGTCTTTGGTGAGCCCCTCCTGCCTACCACCCTTGAGCCTGCTCACAGAGTGTCATGGTACTCTCATTCGCACAACCGGGACCCCCAAGAGCTCCCCATCATTTCTAAAGCCCACTTGGACCTCAAGCTCTGGACATTTGCACCTGCTGTTCCTTCCACCTGGAATGTTCCCTCCCAGCATTTTTATCAGAACCAACTCAGCAGTCACCTCCCCCTGGAAGTTCTCCATATCCCACTCGTAGAGGCAGCTACCCCCTACTGGATTTTCTTCTTGTGGTGTCTCAAGCCTCCTAAGGAGTACGTGTCACTGGACTGAAAGTGTCTCTGGTGGGACACACAGGCTGGTACTGGGCAGGGACTTGGCATTTGTGGAATGAATGACTGAATGCCAGAGCTGGCCAGAGGCTCCACCTCCACCCTGGACTGCTTTGCCCCACTCCACACCTCCAGGATTTTGATGCAGGAAGGCTGGGGAATGGTGATCTGGACCGGAGGGGCCCCAGGGGGGGGTCTCATCTCGAAGCTGCTGTGTTTCCAAACCAAGTTCAGCTTTTATTGTCAGTGTTCACTGGAGTGATTGAGGGTGCGGATGAAAGCGAGACCCCGGCAAGCCCCCCTTGGTGCCATGGGGATGTAGACGGGGGGCCACAGGGGATACACTGAATGTGGACCCCGCAGACCTCCAGGTTGTGCCTTATTCTGTCGTTGCGGGGGGGGGTGATACCCACTGTACTCACAGAATCCTGGGATGTTCAGGAAATCAACCCCAGAAACATCAACATTTCAGACACTTTAGCATTCTGTTTTGTTCCAAATGAACATGAGAACACGAACCACCCTGTCCTCCACCAGCACCAATATTCCTTCCCCGCACGGCGGCAGGACCCACTAAAAGTAAAACTGCAAAGGCCACAGTGGAGGGGGTCCTTCATATAAAAAACCTGCCGGAGCTCCGGAGTCCCCACCTGGCCCCAGAACAAAGAAAGGTGTCCCCTGACAGGCTGCAGTCTTGGGGCGCCTGTGACCTAGCTCAGCCTCCTCACTGAGCTGGGGAGACTGAGGCACAGGGGTGGTCGTAGCTGGTCTGTGGGGCAGCCTTCTCTTGGCCGCCAGCCGGGCCGGCCCTGTCTCCCTACAACTGGGTCAGAAGCAGCCCCTCAGAGCTTGCCCTGGACGCTGCCCCACCTCAGCCATCCCCCCTCACCCCAGACATGGAAGGTTCTAGTTTGGCTCCTAGTCAGCTGGGCCAGCCAGCTGCCAGCTTCCTCCCCACTTAGTCAAAGCGTTCAAGGCCTGCTATACCAAATCACTCTCCTGGGCCTGGGAGCCAGTGGGTGGGGAAGGGGCAGAGAGAGTTGAGGAAGCCAAAGAGGAGGTGCTGGGGGACCCGCTTCCACCCCAGGTTCCAGGGTAGATCCAGGTGGGGGGTGTTCCTCTTTCAGAAATAAGATCAGTCTTATACAAATGGCACAAAATCCCCAGCCCACGAGCACACATGGGGCTAGGGCCACACCCTGGCTGCAAGGGAGGGACCCAGACGTGGTCCTGGATGGAGGGACCAGGTGTCCAGGTCTGTGTGGGACTGACAGGGCTCCCAGGACACAGCACTTTCAGGGCTAAAGCTGGGAAAGTTCCAGCAAACCGGGTTGAACCGGTCACCCTAGCCCAGAGCTCAAGCTTCCTTAGCTTCAAGGTGAAGTCCATAGCCTCCCTGACCTCTTGGAGCACCGATGGAACACCAAGGCCAAGGTCAGGTCGCCAGCTACATCCCTCGCACACTCACAGATGCGTTAGAACACGTCGGCGCATCACACATTTTCTGTAAAAGACTGGAAGGCAGGCACTGGGCCTCTCTGAGCAGTGGGATCACACGTGATTTTTTTCTTGATTGTTTTTATCGTGGTAAAATAGACAGGACGTAAAATATACCACCGTCACCATTTTTAGGTACACGGTGGTATTAAGCCCAGTATATTAATATTGTGTGACCATTGCAAGTGATGTTTCTATCTTCCAGACATCAGCAGGCGTTACTTTTGTGATCAGAAAGAAAAAACATGTATGTTTTAAAGTCGACAATGAACCTATATCAGTTGTCTCTGCTCACACAAAGGCAGTGAGCACAGCTAGGAGGCCGTTGGGAGGGGATCTGGGCATTAGATGAGTGCTTGGCCCAGATGACCTTTATCCTGCCCAGTCCTGAAACCCAGGATTCTGACCTCTTCCAGCTCCCGAAGAAGCGATCAATGTGCTTTGGAGACTCCAAGATTTTGGTTCAGATCCTCTGTCTGCTGTTTACATGCTCAGTAACCTTGGGTCTCTCTGCGCCTGCTTCCTCAAGTGATGCAGGAGCTGGAGGGGAACGAGTGGCGGGTAAATGCTCGTGGGCCCTCTGCAGCCATCGGCCTCCCCATCGTTACTTTTCCTTCCTCCTTCTTGGAATGTCTCTCTGGCACCCGGACGTGATGAACAGAGGTAAGCCCTGCTTATCCATCAAGGCCCAATTTGATATCATCTTCTCCACGAAGCCTCGCTGATTCCCACAGCAGGGGGTACCCCTCTGCTGGCTCTCACGGCCTCTGCCCGGGGTGGGGGGGTACCTGGCTCCCTTCCCAGTGGGACTGTGTGATCCCCGCAGCACAAACTCAGGCTGCATCTGAGTCATGCCACCTTCCCTAGGGGCCCAGCGGACTTGATGAAGCTTTGCTAAATGAAGCCATCACAGGCAGAAGTGTCCTGAGCAGGCAAACTGCCCACACCTCCTCACAAAGCCAGTGGCTTCACCCACCCAGGCCCGTGGCCCGGGGGCTGGCAAAGGGGAGCAGAGCACACAGCTGGCTTGCCTGACTGGGCAGGTGTGTCCTCCCCGCGACCCGAGTTCTATCTCTGCCAAGGCCAGTCAGGGTCGCTGGGGAGCTGGAGACTGGCAAGATGAATGAATCCAGGACCACAAACCCTTCTGGATGCGCCCGGGGTGCCAGGCCCAATGCCAGGCCCTATGCGGCCACTGGGGCTTCCTTGCCCTCAGCAAGCTCCCCATCTTCAGAAGAAAGGGGTTTACACAGGGCTACGCTTCTTGTGGTGCCAGGAGGTTTTAACATTTTCAGACAAAGGACGGTTAGCTTCCTTTCTCTCTGGGAGGCCAGAGATAAACACCCAAGCTGTCCCACCCATCAGACCCTAATATTGCCCTGAAAACCCAGGAAGTGAGGGAGCTTGAGCACCCTGAGGCCGTGGCTGGCCAGTGTCCGCAGTCCTCGCCCCCTGTGGGCCCACAGGAATAGGCCCCAGGCCCGCAGAGGCACAACCCTCCTGTGAGGGTGTTTGCGCAATGGCCAGCAAACCCTAGGGGGGCCAAGAGCACCCCCTCCTGCACTAGCCTTCTTCTCCTGGGCTGCTGCCCACACCATCTGAACCCCTCCCTGTGCTCACTGTCTCTGTCCCATCCTCCTCCCCCACAGCCCCAGGTCTGAGCAGAGACCCTCCTACTGCTCCGGGATTCTGACCCCCACCAGGTTGAGGTCCAGAACAGGCCTCCCTGCCAAACTCCCTCCCCCAACAAGCATTCAGGTGTACTTGGTGGGGCGGTCATGCACTCAGGAAATATCAGAGCCCAAGGTGGCTCCTCCCATCTCTCTACAAAATCGGGAAACTGAGGCATGAGAGAAGAGTTGCCTCTCCCCACCTCAAAATGTAACTCCTCATTTCCCATAAACATTTCTTGGGTGGTTCCCGGCCCAAGGTCACGCCGCGAAGGAGCTGCACTTCCCGGGTGGAAGGCAGGTCGCCGGCTCCCGGCGCATCGCTCCATACCTTCCGGGCTAAGCCATCAAACCTGGTTTCCGGCCCTCTCCTCCTTGAACGTCCACGGCAGACGTGCCGTGCACCCGGGAGTTGATCTACGCCCTGATCCAACCCCCTAAAAAAGGCCACCTGAGACCCGGGCTCAATCCCCACCGCCGCTGATCCGCCCGGCGGCAGCGCGCAACTCGAGCCGCGAGCTGCACAGCCGCGGCCTGGAGGTCAAGGCGATGGGGGGCCGCACGCGAATGGGGACGCCGGGAAGCAAGGGCGCCGGCAGCAGGAGCGGGAGCCCCTCGCCAGCGCTGGGACCCCCGCCCGGGGCCCGGGAAGGAGGGGGGTGGCGGCCGCCGGCACCCTGTCCCGAAGGCTCCCCGCCGGTTGCTGCACCTTTGCCGGGGGTCAGGCGGGGTTGGGGTCCGTCCGGGCGCGCCGCCCCTGCCCGCGCCCCCACGACACGCCACCCCCGGCGCGGCCGGGCCACCCAGCCGTCCTTACCCAAGACACGACGCGCAGAATGGTATGCGGCTGCCGGACCAGGGTGTGGGGGTCGAAGGCGCCCCCCGCTTTGCCCGCTCCGTACGCACCCCCTTCCATCGTGGCTGCACCCGCGCGGTGCCCCCCGCTCGGCGCGCGCCGCCGGCCCTGCGCGTGCGCGGCGCCCCCGCCCCCTCCCCTGCTCGCGCGGCCGGTGTGGTCGAGGGCTCCCGCCAGGGGGCGTCGTGCGCGGAGGGCGCCGGGGCGCAGGCGGGCGGCGGGCCGCGCGCGCTCGTTCTCGGGGGCGCGCGTGCTGCGGACCGGGTAGAGGGCGCGCTCGTCGCTGGCGCGGTGACCTCTCTGCGGAGCGGGGCGGGGGCGGGTGTCGCAAATACACGGCGTCCCCACCCCCGGGCGGCCGGTCTCCCGGGCCGCGCTGTCCCCGTCACAGCCCCGCGGTGCCTGAGGCTCTGGCTGAAACCGTCTTCGTTATTTGTTTGCTGTCGCTGTCTGCCCCCCAGCCCAGAAGGGCAGGGGCCGCGTTCGTCTTCCTACACAGTCGGTGCCACAGGAAGATTTCTCCAATGAATGAATGGACCACGAATGAATAACCCCTCTCTCCGAGCCCTCCGAAGAACCCACATCCCCAAAGACCTTTCAGTTTCCACCGTGCTTTTATTTATTTTTTTAAAAGATTTTATTTATTTATTTGACAGACAAATCACAAGCAGGCAGAGAGGCAGGCACGGGGAGAGAGAGGGAGGCAGGCTCCACGCCAAGCAGAGAGCCCAATGCGGGGCTCGATCCCAGGACTCTGGCTTCATGACCTGAGCGGAAGGCAGAGGCTTCAACCCACTGAGCCACCCAGGCAGCTCTCCACCTTGCTTTTAGGTTGACATCCCGTCGTGGGCCCCTGTGTCTGCGTATCCCCCAGCCCCTGCCTGGAGGGGCCCAAGACATCTGGTACAGAGGAGGAGGCTGAGGAAAAGCAACACATTTTTTAATGAATGTGCCCTCCCCCTCCCCACTACCCTTTTCCTTAATTCAGTAATTAATTACGTAATTATTTGTTCATTGTTTACTTCTGTTAGTCTGTGGAGCCAATGGCCAGGCACACAGTAGGTGCTCAATAAATACACCCTACTCTCCAGAATCGCATCACAATTTGGGTGAGGCCACCGGGTTTCATGGGAACAGGTAGGCTGGAGGAGTGCTAGCTGCAGTGGGAAGAACACCTTGAAGGTCTGGCCCTTGAGATGACTTGCAGTCCTTAGGGCCTCTCTCCATGGCCCAGGTACCTCCATTGGTTCCAGGATCAGGTTGGACAAGGATATGCTTTGCTGCTGTATTGTCATTCTGTGATGACAGGACACAGGTCTGTGCAGGGAAAAAGTGTGGTGGTTGTGAGGTCACGTCTTAGAAATATCACCTTGGCAAATGTCCATTGTAGGCTCTGTTTACAGAGGGTTTGTTCTGTGCCCGGCCCTGTGCTAAGTCCTTTACATATATTATCCCCATTTAATACAACAACCTCATAATAGCTGCTATGATTATACAAAACTTCTAGAAGAAAACACAAGAGAAATTTTTGTGACCTTGGGTTGGGCAAGGAATTCTCAGATATCATGCCAAGACCATGATCCCTAAGATAAAACAATCCATCAATTGAAGCTCATCGAAACTCTTCAAAAGTTGCTGTTACAGGAATGAATGAAGGCAAACCACAATGTGGGAGAAAAATCTTTACAAAACATACATCTGATAAAGAATTTGCCTTCCAGGGCGCCTGGGTGGCTCAGTGGGTTAAGCCGCTGCCTTCGGCTCAGGTCATGATCTCAGGGTCCTGGGATCGAGTCCCGCATCGGGCTCTCTGCTCAGCAGGGAGCCTGCTTCCTCCCCTCTCTCTCTGCCTGCCTCTCTGCCTACTTGTGATCTCTCTCTGTCAAATAAATAAAATCTTTAAAAAAAAAAAAAGAATTTGCCTTCCAGGGGCCTCTGGCTGGCACAGTTGGTTGAATGTCAGACTCTTAGTTTTTTTTTTTGTTTTTAATTTTTATTTATTTGTTATAGAGAGAGAGAGAGCAAGCACAGGCAGACAGAGAGGCAGGCAGAGGCAGATGCAGAGGGAGAAGCAGGCTCCCTGCAGAGCCAGGAGCCCGATGTGGGACTCGATCCCAGGACGCTGGGATCCCAGGACGCTGGGATCATGACCTGAGCCGAAGGCAGCCGCTTAACCAACTGAGCCACCCAGGCGTCCCCAGACTCTTAGTTTTGACTCAAGTCATGACCTCAGGGTTCTGAAGTCAAGTCCTGAGTTGGGCTCTGAGCTCAGGGAGGAGTCCGCTGAAGTTTCTCTCTTCCTCTCCCTCTGCCCTGCTCCTTGCTTGCGCACTCTCAACGACCCCCTCTAAAATAAATAAATAAATCTAAAAAAAAAAAAAGACTTTGCATTCCAAATATATAAAGAACTCTGCAAAGTCAATAATAAGAAAATAACCTGATTTTTATTTTTATTTTATTTTTTAAAAAGATTTTATTTATTTATTTGACAGAGAGAAATCACAAGTAAGC